>PVLC010001431.1:9000-25814 GCA_004027655.1 Graphiurus murinus
TTTCCTGGCTCATGGCCAAATCCTTCTGCCTCTCTGCAACCTATATTCCATAACAAAGCCAAAAGAACTCTTTCAAAAAGAAAACCTGAACCAGGCATGGTGGCTCATGCTTATAATCTCAGTACTTGGGAGGCTGAGACTGAAGGATCCAGGTTCTCGGCCAGCCTCAGCTACTTAGTGAGGCCCTCCGCAACTTAGTGAGACCCTGTTTCAAAATAAAGAATAAAAAATGGGGCTGGGGGTGTAGCTTGTAGGTAAAATGCTCCTGAGTTCAATCCCAAGTCCTGCAAAAAGAAAAAAAAAAAAAGAAAAGAAAAAGAAAGAAAACCTGTGCTTCGGGGGATGGAACCATATGATATTCATACTTTTGTGCAAGAAAGCATTTCTGAAATTCATCATGCTGTTTTAGACATCAGTAGTTTGTTCCCCAGGCAAAGCCCATCAATGGGGTAGAAGCGAGACTAGTGGTTAGTTATGAAAGAGTGCAGGGGAGCTATAGCTGCAAAGTGATGGAAGGAAGTTCCCAGGGATTCAAAAGACTTCTCTGATTCTGGTGGTAAATGAAGTTACATAGATCCATAGTTCCAAATTCACTGATTTTTGCATCTCACTGCAAATTATTCCTCAATAAATAGAACAGTGGAGGAAATTGTTTAAAAGAAGCCACTGTTGTAGTTCTTACCTGCTTTAAGACCTTAATCACCCACTTCTGTTATCATCTGATCGTCGTCACCTCCTTCAGCAACCTGACCTCCTTATTCTCTGTAGCCCAGCCACACCCAACCCAGGGTCTTCCTGGCTGTCCTCAAATGTCCCAAACTCTATGTTTTTCTACTGCTGGGATTTTAATATTCTCTCCTCTCTGTCCAGACCACTGAACCATTTACCTTATCAATACTGACACTTCATTTAGATCTTATCCTCCACAGAAAAAACAAAATAGGCAAGATCACCAAAATAATACTGTCTCATGGCACTGCGTCTCTCTCCATATCAGCTCTTTCATTATTAGTTTTATGAGTTTTGATCTTACTCCTGGTTTTTATTGTTTCGTTGTTTTAATTGACTTTGTTTCTTAGAGCAGTTTTGCCTTCACAGTAAACTTGAAAATACAGAATGTTCCCATGAATCCAATACCCCAACACATAATACTGTCTCCCCTACTACCAACCCCAATGTGTCTGTTTTTAAACTTCCTCAGTTAAGGTATTTTTTCTTTTGAATCTGATAACTCCATAATGGTAACAACTTTTCCAATGTTTGGTATGATTTATCTGTGTCCTTTTCTTTTGTACACAGTTATTTAATGACTATTTATTTAATGGTTGTGTTAATAAGAAGCTCTTTCTTTGGATTCCCAACTCAATTCTTAATGTAGTTCATGGTTCAATTCAGTGTATTTGATTCAAATACTTATAAAACATATAAAAAGGAAATTTTATGTTACTTTGGGGAAAAGGGATATAGCTGTAAAGTTACTTTAAAATAAATTCGTAGTATTCTGTAATGGTGGTAGAACCTAAGATGGAGAAATCAGAAGCTTTGAAGCTTATAATTTTTTCTTTCTAATTAAACAAAAGAAAGTTTACTAGAAGCTATATTTCTCTGCTTCCAAAAATTTCAGGATTCTTTAGAATTGAGAGATAAAAAACATAATAATGATTTTCCTATTGTATGTATATCTAACATTTGATGCTTAGGTTGCAGTGTAATATTTTAATCTTTTAAAAATATTTTTATTTTGATTCACACTAAGAGAGAAACAAAGAAGAAAAGAAGGAGAAAGAGAAGAAAGAAGAAAGGAAGGAAAAAAGAAGGAAGGAAGAAATGGAAGAAAGGAGGGGGGAAAGAGGGAGAAAGGAAGGAAAGATTTCCAAGTTATTATATAAAATAGAAATATAAAGATCATATGTAATTACTCCTCCCAGTCTCCATATCTCCATATTTTTTAACTGCGTGGAATGTTGACTGTCCACACAATTTCATAAACCCTCTCTTACCCATACTACAAGCCAAATTTCCTGCTATTTTCTGTTTTATTCCAAACTATTTGATTATAATATAATCCACAATATAATTAATTATATCTATTTTAAAAGCCTGCTTTGTAATCCACTAAATTAATTTACCAATATGACACACTTTTACAAAAGAGTCCCCACACAACGCAGAAATTGGTGTTCTTGAAGTAGAACCAACTCAGACAAAACAAAACAAAAATCTGGTCAAATTGGTTTGCAGCCTCTGTGGAAATCGACCAGCCTAATTTTAATTGGCTGCATTTCCATTCTTTAGTGACTTTTTTTTGTTGTTGGTGGTGTGCCTTCTTCTCCCCAGAGTTAGGAACTACAATAGTTGTAGAGGCTTAGCATAAATCTCATAAATAAATACAGAAGACAAATTTCCCAAAGTGCCCCTGATGTTTGGTGCTAATCAGAGACACACATGGTTGTAGACATCTGTTGAGTGATAAGGGACCCTTTTGCAGTAGAAAACTATCCAGAAATTTTAACCTAAATTATACACCCGCTTAAAAGTTCTCCAGTGATTAAAGCACCACACAAATCAATGGTCAAGTGGAAACCACATATCCAGCCATTCTGCCCCATGACTTGGAGTCAGACATTCACATAAACCATGAGTCAACATGATTCCACTGAGGCACAACGACATCTAGATGACTCAATAGATTAATAAAAGTGATACTCCCTACATACAAGTTGGACACATTTGTTTTTGGTTTCCTTTGGCTACCTAGAGAAATTGATTAAATGTTTAACTTTGAAATTAGTTGCTACGACAACTGTAAACAGCTTTGCCTACTGGCTGGAGAATGGGTTTGAAATCATCTGTTTGACTAATGATGTCTCTTAAGAAGTAGAGGAAAGAATCTCACATTAAATAATTTCTGGAGATCAAAAGAGCATTTAGAAGTCAGTCAGTAAATGTTTTTTCTAAGTAAATATTGAATTCATGATCAAAATTTCTCCCCAATTTTTACCTGGATATTGACAGAGATGATTATCAAATTCTTCCCATTCTAAGAAGCAGTAACTGCTTTGAGAAAAGTTTCCTCTCCCACACTCCTCTTTCCGGACTCATAGCAGGCCGTATTAGGATTTGTGGGCTTCTTTACCTCTAACAATTCTCCTTCTGTGGCTCAAAACCCTGCCCCCCCAAAATGTCAATTCCATGGATCCCAGGGCTGCCCTCCACATTTTGCACCTCCTGGAATCTTGCACATCAGCTCAAGCAAACCTTTGAGCTCATGACTGCTTCAATCCATCGTCCTCACACATTGTCTTCATCCATTGTCATTTTCCTACAAAGATGGATGGCTATTCCTCCATGTCTTTTCTCCTGACCATCCACAGAAATGGGCCTCTACAAGTTTTATCTTGACCAGTGACTGCTCAGAATAGATTCTCTGTACTGACATTTAGCATGAAGGAAATTGACATGTGGTATGTCCTTTCATTATATATATACTTTCCACTTTCTTTTTGTGTCTTGTCTTATATTGCTGCTTGGAACCAAGATGCAATAGCTGGTGCTCTAGTTACCTCTTTGGTCCATGCAGGTAAAGGCTTCATCCCAAGGATGTCAGACTCTGAATGTCTTAGGACCTCATTTAACTGAGCCACCCTAATGTCTGCCTCATCTACCTCCTGTGAAAGAAACAACAAACCCCTCAACCTAATTCAAGCCCCTGTAGTTTCAGTCTTGGTTACTTAGAACAGAACTTACCTCTAGCTCATGTGTGATTTAGTTTACCTTCTCCATCACCCCCTCCTCTCTGCATTCTCCTGGAAAATCCCAACTTTTGTTAAAATCCCAGCTACGCTCTCCATGCCTTTCACTCAGCAGTGGAATTAGGCCCATGTAAACATGCATCGCTGGTGATCCACTTTCAGATTGTCAGGATACTCTATCACCTACAGTTTCCCAGACCATTGCGGTCCATTCTCTCAGTAGGGAGTCCTGAGTCTCCTGCAAGTTCATCCAAGAACTTCTAGCCAAGACACATGCACATACTCAGCTGAAAAACCCACCTCGCACACTGAGATAAAGGAAATCTTTGTCTACAGGCATCCTCTTTTCCCCAACACAGAAATTAGAAGCCCAGTGCTTTGCTAACTCTACTTCTATCTTTTATAACTATGGATGGAGATTGTCCCTACTATGATCAAAGATCTGTTCTGAATCTGCTACAATTTTCATTTGGTTTGTCCTTCCCAAAACTCATACTGAAATTTCAACCCCTTCATGAGATATTAAGGGGTGGGGTCGGGTAGAACTTTTAAAAGGTGACTAGAGCCTTGTCCTCATAAGTGGATTCCATTCATCTGAGCCATGAATGGATAAATGCGTTGTCTCAAGAGTGGGCCCATTAAAAAAGCAGTTTGGCTAGATTTTGTAGGTAGCTTGCTTCCTGTCTCTTGCCACGGGACATCCTGCATCACTTCACGACTTGGCCAAAAAGAAGACCATCACCAGGCGCAACACCTCGCCCTTGGACCAGGATCATGAACCCAAATATATGTCTTATCTTTGCCACTGGCCAATGATTAATGGCACCATGTCTTCAAAGTCAAGGATCACTTCTCTTTTTTGAATTTACTTGACCCATCAGCAATAATTTGTGCAGAGGTCCCATCCCTCACTTGAAATGCTTTTGTCTTTGGGAATTTCTTTGCTCGCATGGCTACTCCTCAGTTTCCTGGTTCTCTTCCTGGGCTTGACTTCTATAGCAGCAGCTATTGGAGTGTCTTTCTTCTCTCTGTCCTCACACCCCACCTGGAGGGCCACGCTCAATTGCATGGTTGTAAACATTACTCTCTCTAGAGACAGGCGCTATATAGAGATAGATAGAATCCTGTCCCATTGGAAAGCTGCACCCCTGTGTCCTAATACTTGTTTCTCATCTCTATTTCTGGACTTCTCAATTTTCTTCTTCTTTCCTTTTTTAATCCTAGTAGTAAGATTGATAATTTAGTCCTCTTCCTTTCCCTTAGTCTCAGTACTTAAGCTTTGAGCTGTCCTGCTGATTCCAAGAGCATGCACCAAGGGAAACACTTCTCTTGACCTCTAATTTCATGCCTTACTCTGCATTACCACATCTCTCTCTCTTGTAGACTCCTGGGCACTTTTCATGACTATGTTTCTGTTTTCCTGCCTGTTCTTCCCTGTCTCCTGTCCCTAGATATGTCTCCATAGGAGCTGACATGTTCCTCTCACACTCATCCATGTCAGCATCATCTTTGCCAGCTCAGCTTTTGTGCACATAATGAGTGGAAGTCAATACATTTGCAAAATGCCTCGATTCTGTCTGAGTTTGGCAACCTGCACAGATCCAGCCATGTCTGCATTTTGGTGCTATACAAGAAAAATTATAGGAGAAGCTGTTCAAAGTGCCTAACTATAAGATTGTATCCAGCTGTGGGGTTCTCTGGACCTCAGACAAAGCCTGGGGAAAGGACAAGCCAGCAACCACTCTAGAGACCAGGGGTATAAACGGGCTGGGAAGTGTGTTCAAACAGACCAGCCGTGTACGTGTTAAATGCAGTACGCATTACATTATATTGAGATTTGTGCCTTGAATTTATTATTTTCTCTTTTATGGTCTCTTTCTCTTTATTTGGCATTTAAAATTCATGGGCATTCATTCATTTTATTTTTACAAACATGTTTATTACACGCTGCGCCCTTGTAAATGCATTGCGAGTTCTATCTTTAGTGTTTGAAGCTTTCAAGTCACTGCTTGGCCTTTTTATTGCTGTGAATTCTTCAAAGTCAACATTAAAAACAAGAAAAAGAAATCAGCATCAGCTAATCAAATTGTCTTTTTTATTTAACTTGTATTTGATGTATGAAATCTTTCCAGATGAACGGTAACGTTTCGTTTTACTAGAGATTAGCTCCCACTACTGTTTTCAGAGAACTTTTCTGGCTTCTTTTCTCAGGAACACGCTTTTTAAATTGGCCCCAGAGACTTCAAACTCCAAGACTCTTAGCAAAGGGCATGTGAAGCGGTGCTTGTTTGCTGTCGCCCCAGTAACACGTCCCCTTTGATGTCTTCCTGTTATTGGATGTATACATCAACTCACCAATATCAGCTTCCACAACTTAGGACCCAGGGAGCAGACTCACTCTCAGAGAAACAGTAGGGAAACAGAGAAACTCTTCCTGGCTAAAAATTATTAACAAGCAGGGCTTGGTGGAACATGTACAAGTAATCCCAGTACTTGAGAGGCTGAGACAGGAGGATCGCAGGTTCAAGTACAGCCTCAGCAACTTAGAGAGGCCCTCTGCAACTTAGTGAGACACTGTTTCGAAATAAAAATAAAACTGGGATGGAGGTGTAGCACAAAGGTAGAATGCCTCTGGTTCAATTTCCTGTAGTACACACATGCATGTGCGCACGCACACACACACACATACGCACACTAAAAATCAGATGGAATGGCACATGCCTGTAACCCCAGTACTTAGGAGATGGAGACAGGAAGATCACAGATTTGAGACCAGCCTCGGTAAGATTAGCCAGTCTCAGAAAGTGAAGGGCTATATGATTTTCTCTCATATATGGAGGCTAGAAAGAAATTTTAAAAATAAAAGAGATTTTGGATAAAGGAAGAGAGATCCTAGTAAAATAATGGAAGAAGATTTTGGGGGAAGGTGAGGGGAGGAGACTTGATGGAGAAAACAGTTCAAATAATGTTGTATAGATATAGGATATTATCAATGATGACTTCATTAACATGTACAAATGTACAAGGAGGAGGAGGGAGTGGTAGGAGATTCCAGGGAAACACACCCAGGGCTGTGTGAATATATGTTTCTCTCATTCTGAAACGCCAAGGTGTGTGTGTGTGTGTGTGTGTATGTGTTTTGTTGCTACATTACCAGTCTTTATTTATTTATATATACAAGATCAGCCCCTCACTGTTTTTTTTGTTTTGTTTTGTTTTGTTTTCGGTACTGAGGATTGAACTCAGGGGTGTTCTATTTCTGAGCTATACCCCCAGCCCTATTTTTTATTCTTTATTTTGAAACCGGGTCTCACTAAGTTGCGGAGTGCCTCACTAGGTAGCTGAGGCTGGCCTCGAACCCGGATCCTCTGGTCTCAGCCTCCCGAATGCTGGGATTGCAAGCGTGCGCCACCACTCCCGGCTCTCATTGCTTTATTTTTTGTCACTGTGTTGTACTTAACAATAAAGGAGACTGCTCCCATCACCCCACCACAGATACACTCGGGTTAGGATCCTCTGTGTGTCACCTTCTAGGCCATGGACAGGGCCCTGACTCCCCTGGGGAAGGTAACCATAGCTAGGCAGGGGAAAGCATCCTTCAGTGAAAGTGAGAATTGAATAGTTCCAGGACAAAAGATAAAACAACACAAACCTGGTCTTTCAAAGGGAGATATGTAAAGGGTGAAAAAGCAAATGACAAAGATGTGTTTCTCAGGCTGATTTACGGAGGACTGAGAGTGAACCCCAGCAATGCCTGTGAGTGCAGACAGGTGGGGAGCAGCAATGCCCTGGGATGGAGTTGGAAGCATCCTGTTGCTCGGGTTACCTGAGCATGGCTGCCTGCACAGCTATCTAGCTACTGGAAGGACCATCAGGCCAGGAGCAACTTGGCAAGACCAGGCTCGCATCCAGGCACACAAAAGCCAGCACCCAGGACTTCGAATGCAGGATGGAGTCAGGGCCAGGCTTGGAGTTCTCCTCCTTACAGTCCTACAAGAAACTCTACCTGAAGGAATCCATGCAGAGTCTCTGCAGGAAGGGAGGCATGGCTGCTGAAGCTGGACAGTTTGATATTTTTAATCAGGAATTAAAACTAATACGAAAAAGATGTGGAGTCACATATGTTTGAGTACTTGGGAGGCTGAGACAGGAGGATTGTAGATTTGAGGCCAACCTCAGCAATTTAGCAAGACTCCCTTTCAAAATATAAAAATAAAATAAAGTGGTACTCGGAGCTCAGAGGTAGAATACCCATGGGTTCAATCCTTAGCACCTAAATAAGAAAATGGGCTGGAGGGTGTAGTTCAGTGGTAGAGTGCCTTTTGTGATTCAAATGAGAGAGAGAAAGAGAGAGACAGAGAGAGGGAGGGAGAGAGAGAAAGAGAGAGAGAGAGAGAGAGAGAGAGAGAGAGAGAGAGAGAGAGAGAAGAACAGAGAAAGAGCTGGTTTTGTAAACATTTATTGTATTCAACAGACACATTGATTATTTTTTGTGCATGCCAGTCCCAGGAATATAGCTAAAAAAATTGCTGAAAATATCTTAGTTTTTATATATTGGCATTCTGATCTAATTTACATTCTAATCAGTAAGTAAATAAGTAATGCAAAGAATTAACACACAGAATATATTATAAAAAGCAGAAACCCAATGATGCAGTTGATGGAAATGAGGGGGCGCAGGGTAGTAAGGAATGACTTTCAGCAGAGTCTTTGGGGGCTGCCTCTCAAGGGAAACAGTCTGTACTGAGATTTGGACACTGAAAAAAAAAAAAGCCAGAGATAAGGGAGAGTTTTTCCCAGCAGAGGGAATCAGCTTGAGGTACCCTGGAAATAGCAAGAGCATTAGTGTCCTTGAATTTGAGAGTTTGATCAGGGTGTGGAGAGAGGAGATGAGCTTTTGGTCAAAAAGGGTCATACTTGCTGGAACTCAGTGGGCGAATAAGTGGTAGAAAAAGATTTAAACAAGGAAAGAATGTGGTCTTCTTTGAGTTTTACAAGAACATGCTGGACACATCCTACTAGAAGGCAGGACATTGACATGAATGGATGTTTCTGAATTGATTCTAAAAGGCAATGTTTGATTCTTCCACACACCCCTTGATGAAAGCTGATGAAAACCTTACCGTATTCCCAACCACCCCCCCCCCATGGAGGCTGAGTTCAGGAAGAGCTACAGTATGTCAATAAGGCATATATTTCAAATAGAGCACGGAGCTGCTCAGCAGAGATGGCAAAGAAAACACATAAAGGGCCTAGATGGTTCTAATGGGATTTTAGTAATCAAATATCATCATTTGTATATTTTCCATGTTACGGGGCTGGGGGTGAGGATTTTATGGCTGGCTTATTTGCCCTGCTGTTCCTATTAAAGTTTGGTTCTTAGAGGGAATTTACATGTGCCCCCCTCTCCCCGCCCCAGGTGCCCGGGTTCAGGTTGTGCTACCCTTTTGCTTATAAGCCATGTTTATCGAAGGTTTACAACTTGGCTGTAAAAACCAGCTGGCACCGAAACTGGAAACTTGGCATGCACAGTTGGGTATAAACATTGCCCGGAAGCAGTTTTTCTATCTAAATCTGAGAAAAACAGGCTAGGTCATTTTCGAGTTATTTGTGTTATTCATGCATAAATAACATGAATCCTGACAGCTTCAAATAGTTGTTTGCTTTTGCACTCCTCAAAAATAGATCTGATCCAAGAAAAGGAACATTTGGTAAACAAATACTTCATGACAGGCTGTAAAAAAAAAAAAAAAAAAGTGGAGTGGAGTACATTAAATAGAAAGGGAAAATGGAAGTGTTTCAAAAGTTACTTTGTGTCAAAAAGTAGGAGTTAGCGAAGGTATTAATAGATGGTTATAGGGATTCGAGGGGTAAATTTAGAGATTCTTATGGACTTCAAATTAAAAGTATAAACAAGTCAAAGGCAGGTTTTCAAATAAAATGAAACTTTATTAAGATGCGAGGTACATTTTATCGAAGGGCACAGGATAACTAAATAGATGATGGTCAGGCAATTAAAAAAAAGGATTTTAAATATCTTTTCTAAAAGTAATGGACTATAAAAAGCAAAAGAAGAAAATCAAAGAAGGAAGAGATAAATATGAATGATTAATTAAAACATGTTGATTTTTTTTTTTAAAAAAAGGCTAATATTAATGTTTGAAGTCTCTTTTCCCATCTATGTGTTGAATTAAATCTAGAAATGTAATTTGGGGCTTTGATTTCCAGCAGGCCGCAGCAGCCCTCGGAAGGGAGAAAGTGCTGATGTTGAATGCTGCCCCAAAGAAGTCTTTCTGGCAAATTTAAAAGTCAGACTTGACGTCAAGTGACTATTGACAACACTCCGCTTTGAGTTCCGTGAAGTGTGGGCGGAATGGACTTTCACTCTTACAAGCCAATCTGGGGAGAACTAAAGAGACTGTTTAGGGCAAAATAAAGCCAAGCCAATTCAAACAGAAAGTAAAAATAAGTCAGAGAGAGGAAAGAATGTCAAACGCAGAAGAATGCGGCAAGCCCACTGGGACTCATGTTCTAGAACATGTGCTCTTTATGGAAGGAAGAGTTTTCATAGGCTGGGTTTGAGCTGGGTTTTGGGTTGATGTTATCCTTCAATTCAGACGCAGTTAAATCTGTATACTTGTTGGCAAAAACGAGCTTGCTCCCTGTTCGCAGAGTGCTTTTAGCCAAACTGTTGGGAGAAATATAAAATTCTGTCATTTGGTAGTGGAAGAATTTCCACCTGGGGATGTCACCTGAGTGCCATCCTTTGAGCCGTGAGCTAAGCCTCATGATCAGCGTGGTTCTTTTCCATGTGGTAAGTCAAGCTAAAAACACTCCTGGGACATGTCTCAACGTCCGTGGCTTTCTAGCACACTATGTCACTTTTTTCTAGGTAGATGCTCCCAGTGTTTGTAACTTCAGAGGAAGTCTATGGAATCATTTGTTTACCCTAATGTCAAGATTGTTCCCATAGCAATGTGTGGCACGTAAGATTCCAAGTCATCACATGATTAGTAGATAAGTTTTTACTCCACAGAGAGATCATCTCCCATATCGAGTAGTATGAATAAACACAAGATAATCAATTAAGACTATGCCTTATCTACGAGGACGTAAAAAGACCAAGGGAGCCCTGTCTGTATCCCACAGGCCAGAGACAGAACGTGCATTCAGCAGTTGACAGGCCTCAAGGAAGCAAGATTAGGAGTCCCTAAGTATTTTCTTAGAATTTTCAGTTATGTCTAACTCTTATTCTTTAAAGGTGTATAGTTAGCCTAAACTGACTAGTTCTATAAATTTGCTCCAGGATCTGAATATATATATATTGTGTGTGTGTGTGTGTGTATGTGTGTGTGTGTTACTGGTGATTGAACCCGAAGGCATTTTCCTCCCACCTATACACCTATCACTATTTTTTTTGTTTTTTTTGAAATAGGGTCTTGCTAAGTTGCTGAGGGTCTTGCTAAGCTGCCCAGGCTGGCTTGAACCTGCGATCCTCCTGTTTCAGCCTCCCAAGTACTGGGAATATGGGCATGCACCAACATGCCCGGCTCATTTTATATTTTATATTTTCAATGCCTAATTCCTGCCTACTATTCCCTAGAGTTGTGATAAATATCTATTGAGTGAATGAATAATCAGTATAATATCGATGCTATAATACTGATGTTTATATCTACAAACAAAAAGAAAGATGTTCTATTTTATTTTTTATTTTAAACTGATGGGGAGAAAATGTTTGGAGGCTAAAAAAATTATAACAATCAGCACAAATGGATGAATTGTTCTGAAATTCCATGTGCTTTCCCCATATCTATATGGAGCACAGACATAAGCATAATACAAGCATATACATAAAAATAAGCATGGATATAAACATGCCCAATGAAGAGAGACTGTTTATAAACCATGATCAGAGAGAATTAAGAACTTGCAGATCAATATGCTTTTCATCTAAATATTCTAAACTGGGCATGGTCGTGCTCACCTGTCATCCCAGTACTTGGGAGGCTGAGACAGGAGGATCTGCAATGTTAGCAATTTTGCAAGGCCCTCAGACCTTGTTTGTAACTAAAAAAATAAAATAGGGTTTGGGGTGTAGCTCAGAAGTAGAATGTAAATGAGTAATCATGAATAAATATTCTAAACCTGGAGCTGATACCTGGACAGATAACTTCCTATAGATCTTAGGTTTCAGGGGATTAACAGAACAGCTAAATAATGAATGATGGAAACCCCATAGAGGAAACATTGGGGTGGAGGTGTTCCTTGTAAAATAATTTTATCTTTTTGCATACAACTTGTGGGGAGAAAAAGCACTGTATTTCAATCCAACTCAGGGAAAGTACCATCGCCGATCTGAATGGAATCTTCTGTCCTTTTCATTCATAGCACAGACCAGAAAGGGCTAAATCATGGCATTTGTGAAAATCACTTGAGGTAGGTACTAGTTAGCTAGTCACTCTTCCCACCAAAGTTGTGGCCTCTACACTTGCATTTGCTACTTTCTCATTGCATAAGTATTTGCAGGGAAATCCAGACTGTGGGAACCTTAGAGAATGGGCTGGCCCAGGATCCATGCTGCAAAGGGATTCTGCCGTTCTTCTCTTGGTGTTTCTCCAGTGCTGGCATCTAGTACATGTTGGGAGATTAAAGAGAAAGGTAGCTGCACTGTTCATCTTGGAACTGAAATGGAAATAGAAGTATCACAGAGCAAGAACGTAGGTTTGAGAAGCAGAAAGACCCAGGTTCATTTTCCAATTCTATACTTGCACGATTTGTGACTTTTGGCAAGTTAGGTATCCCATCTGAGCCCCCAAGAATCTCAGCCATAAAACGAGGCTGTTCATACCAACGCCTGCACAATTTATGACATGCCTGGAACGCAGAAGAAGCTAGTCACGATTCGCTCTTCTCCATCAGCAAATTTGGCAGTCTCTACTTGCAAATTTATCTTGACTCTCACCTATGGTATTCCCTGCTTCTTCTAAGCCATGACTTTCTCTTGTCTGGACCACATCCCTGTGTTCTAAACCCCTCTCCCTGCTTTCTGCCTTGCATCCTTACCCTCCTTCCTCAGGGCACCCATGGGATCCTACAGCTCTAACTTCATTTATCTCTTTATTCCCTACACGTACCCTACAATGATGGCCCAAGCACGTGTGTGTGTGTGTGTGTGTGTGTGTGTATGTGTGTGTGTGTTACTGGTGTTTGAACCCACGAGCATTCTACCTCCAAGCATATCCCCAGTCCCAGCCCTGGTTTTTTTTTTAATTAATTAATTAATCAATTAAGTCTTGCTAAGTTGCTGAGGCTTGGTCTCAAACTTGCAATCCTCCTGTCTCAGCCTCCAAGTACAGGTATTACAGATGTGAACCACCACAACACCTGGCTCTGGGACATACTCTTTTTTTTTTTTTAAATTTTTTGGGGGAGTACTGGGGATTGAGCTCAGGGGCATTCTACCTCTGAGCTATACCCCCAGCCCTATTTCATACTCTTTATTTTGAAACAGGGTCTCACTAAGTTGCAGAGTGCCTCACTAGGTAGCTGAGGCTGGCCATGAACACAGATCCTCTGGTCTCAGCCTCCCAAATGCTGGGATTACAAGCGTGTGCCACCACGCCTGGCTTGGACATACTCTTAAATAAAAGAACTATTACTTACCTGGGTAGACACTTCTGGCCCCTGCCCTGCCCTGAGCACCCTGCATTCCCTCTCCCCTCTGCTCATTCCCCTTGGCCAGCCCTGGCCTCATCCTTGCCCCTCACTCCTTCACTCCCTAGGCCCATCAGTGCCAGTGTCTCTGACCTGGAGGGCTCACCGCAGACCTGCCACTGACTGACACTTCCTGATTTTTACTCCTTGTATAAAATCGGGCTTCTTTAGACAAGTCTTGATTTTTCAAACTCAAGGACCCTCTCTACACAATAAAACCCTCCACTGGTTTTCTTGCCAGCACTCCTCTGAATTCTGTTGTTCCCCCTGTGAAGGCTGGTTACTCCTCAGGCTCCCCCAGGAAATAAAAGGGCAGAACCCCTGGACGGGTCCAGAGGGAGAGCAGAGCCTCCCAGAGGTCTATGAGGCTGGATCTGCTCAGCCAGGAGCCACAGTCCATTGGGACCTGTCTTCGCCTTTGCCCCTAATGCAGCATGGGTGTCCCCAAGAAGCCCCTGGACAATTATCTGAAAATCAAACCTGTTATTCTAAAATAATCACAATCACCCAGGTGTGGGAATCCCAACACTTGACAGGCTGAGACAGGAGGATCATAGGTTGGAGAACGGTGTCAGAAACTTAGCAAGGCCCTCAGCAACTTAGGGAGACCCTGTTCCCAAATAAAAAATTAAACAAGGCTGGGGCGGGGGGATGGGTGTGATTTGGGGGTAGAATGTCCCTGGGTTCAATCCCTGGTAGCCAAAAATAAATAAATAAAATATTCACATTTTATCCACTATGAAATTATATATGCTGGTTTAGACAAAATAAAGAGGATTAGAAGTTAAACAGGGGGATCTTCAGCTGCTCAGCGATGGGCAGTTACATGACAAAACACCGCCAGAAACTTGTGAGAGGGACATGTGGACAGTTTCAGCAGTGACTCCGGCTAGCTCTTATTTTCATAGCTTTATGAATTACTTGATTCCTCTTGTATAAAAGCATTAATGGTATGAGGAGCCAGTTATATTTTCCGTTATGCTTTATTGCATTTTGGGGGGAAGTTATATATTCTAATTGAATTTGCAGAGGTGGGTATTTTCCAAGGTCGTGGGATGTATGCCTCACATATGTAAAAGCACCTTATGAAACTGATGCTTTAGTAGCTGTCTGAAGAATACCTTGTGGTCTATTATCCACTCTCGGTGTAGTCCCCAGGCCGCATAGACAGTCTGCCTCACTCCCCCCTACTGAGTATGTCACTGTGGTCAGAGGTGGCAGAGATGAACATTCACGGAATATAATCTCACTCACAAGACACAACTGAGGCACGAGCCAGCGCTTCCAGAGAGTGGTGAGCAGGAATGGGCTCCGGAATGACCCTCAGGAGGTCTCTGTCCCTGTGAAGGATGGAAAAGAGGAAGCCAGGAGAGTGTGAGAGTGCATGCCTGTAATTCCAGTACATGGGAGGCTGAGACAGGAGGATCACAGGTTCACTGCCAGCCCCGGCAACTTAATGAGGCTCTCAGCAACTCAGTGAGACTCTGTTTCAAAATCATAAATAAAATCAGGCTGAGGGTGAAGCTCAGAGGCAGAAATACCCTAGGGTCAGTCCTCAGTAACACACACACACACACACACACACTGAAGTACAGAAGCATCTTCCTCCCTAGAACAAATCACATATGCTTTTCCTGCCTCAAGAATGTTGATAAAACCATTTCAATGTGAATTGGTCAAATTTTAATTCATGGCTCATGCAGTTTTTCCTAGATAAATCAGTCTCACTTTTCTTTCTTTCTTTCTTTCTTTCTTTCTTTCTTTCTTTCTTTCTTTCTTTCTTTCTTTCTTTCTTTCTCTCTCTCTCTCTCTCTCTCTCTCTCTCTCTCTCTCTCTCTCTCTTTCTTTCTTTCTTTCTTTCTTTCTTTTTAAATCTAGCAGAGCCCAGTTGTCACCAGAATTTTTTGATCTAGCAGGACACAGTTGTTACCAGTCTTCTGAAACCCAAGGAGAGGCAACCCCCGCTCCTTAAGGGAGCCTTTCTAGACACATGCCTAATTTTAAAAATACACCTTCCACTTTTGCTCTTCTCTCTCTTTCGCCTTCTCATTCCAGCCCCCTCCCACCCAGCAACTTGACATACTACCAAGCAATCTGTGTACTTTGAAATCACTTGAAAGGAAGCAGGACTTCTATATTTATTTGGGAATCTACAGACTATAAAAAGCCGCTTATTTTGACGGCTAGCAAGGCACGGGCCATATTTATAATGCACGGTTGCTATTTTTCTGCAGGTACTCTTTCCTACATTTACGGTAACTTTTTTGAGAATTTCAATGTCCTCTCTTTGGAGCCTCTAAAAGAGTGAACATAAAGCCAACAGATGTGGAAATTGTACTCACATTTCTTAAATGGCATTGTGATATAGCTAGGCTGTAAGTGTAATGATATAGGAGATACTTAAAGAATCTAGTAACAGTCAAGTGTACCATTTATCATGAGGATACCTGAATTATTAAAAGATAAAAACATAAGTTTAGAGTAGGGCGTGGTGGCGCACGCTTGTAATCCCAGCATTTGGGAAGCTGAGACCGGAGGATTCGGGTTCGAGGCCAGCCTCAGCTATCTAGTGAGGCACTCTGCAACTTAGTGGGACCTGGTTTCAAAATAAAGAATAGAAAATAGGGCTGGGGGTGTAGCTCGGAGGTAGAATGCCCCTGAGTTCCATCCCCAGTACCAAAAACAAACAAACAAAAAAACAAAAAAACTTAAGTTTAGTAATCCTTTCTTTTGCTGCCATGTACTTTGGTAGTTTCTTTTAAACTCTTCTTATATAATAACTGCTTTAGTCTTTGAGTATGATATCAGTCTTAGACAACTATATATTTTTATTTCTACCATTATAAACTCATTACAAATCACAAAGTAATCAGGGCTAAAGTAATCTATATTTTCCATTGAATTGCAAATAAGCAGGTAATGGGAACCCAAGACCACATCTATCTAATATGCTGTTATGTGCATAGTTAATGATGCTTGAACAGAACATGGTATGGCCAGGACCTCAGCAAGCTATATGAGAAAGGACTGTTATAATCAAGTATCGCTCTACTGAGAATATTATATTGTGTGTGTGCAAGTATGCCCCCACACACTGATGTATGCATTTATTTTTCTGGAAAGATGATTAAAAAGTAGTAAATATCTGCTACTGTTTTATGCATCATTTTTTCTTTTCTTTTTTATACTTGCAATGGTGCATTTGTAGTCTCACATCATAACGTAGTTCAGAATAATAGGGTCATACATGCACACGGCACTTGATGAGTTGTGACTTTTGCAGGAAAAAATGGAAGAGTTTAGTTTATAGCTGTCTGTTTGGTTTGAATGTCCTATGTGAAGGTC
>PVLC010001431.1:25914-144158 GCA_004027655.1 Graphiurus murinus
AAAAAAAAAAAAAAAAAAAAAAAAAAAAAAAAAAAAAAAAAAAAAAAGTCAGCAAAAATTTATCTTGGTGCAATCAATAACCATTTTTTGTCTTTATATATCTCTGTACATTAAAAAAAAAAACTAAAACCAAGTTATTTTTAAAATAACTAAGTTATGGCCCATTTTGGACTTTGATCAATAGATAAGTGTATAAATGCAGACAATCTACTTTGATCTTCTACAATGCTATTTCTGAAAGCTTAGCTTTAAAGGTGTTAAAAGTTTTAACACCTTTCCTTTCCTTTCTAAATTGGTACCATTGTTATTTCTACTCACTTGCGATGTGCAGGAAAGACTCGATTTTTGGACATTCTGTGCTGGCAGTCCAGGTTCTCGACTACTCAGCAATGCTGATGCTTTGGAGAGAGACCAGGGCAAGACCAGTGGTCCAAGATTTTGGTGCCACTGAGCCAGTCCTGCAGCTAATAGGAATCACAGAGCGATGAAAGCAAAACAAAACAAAACAAATCAAATGAAAACTACACTAAACAGAACAAAACCTCTTCAATAAGCTTCTGCAACTTACCACTGAGTCATTTTATACTTTTGTGTGCTAAGTGTGCAAAGCTTGCAATCATCTTTAGAGTGACCTATCACCTGACTTGTGTGTGAAAGAAGGTGGGAGAGGGAACAGCCGCCACTTTCGGGGCCTCCCTGCCAACTACCATGAGCACAGCAGCTTCAGCTTAGCCTATTCCGTTTTCTTCTCACCCAGGAGCAATTTAAAGAGCAAAGACGGTGCAATGCTTAAATGGAACAAAAGTACATCTTGACACGCTGTCTGGATTTTAATGAGGAATTAATCTTGAGAAACACCTGTCTACTGAGCACCTTATCTGCATTCCCAGCACCGAGAAACCTGAGAATTTTCTTCTGGTTTCACGCCCAAGAATGTAGCATGTCACACCGTGGCCTTTCTTAAGACGAAGGCCCGCAGGTGGAAATAATTTTGGGCGGTGTAATGGAAGGTGGCGAAGATGGTTGGGAGGTTTGCTCTTTTGGTAACATGTTAAATATTCAAAAAAGATAACATATTTGACATGATTATGGAATTATGGAAGAGTCCTATTTATTTATTTATTTATTCATTTATTTATTTGTTTATTTATTTATTGGTACTGGGGATCAAACCCAAGGGCATTCTACCTCTGGGATGTATCCCTAGTTCTTTTTCTTTTTTTTTTTTTTTTTTTTTATTTTGGAAACAGAGTCTCAGTCAGTTGATGAAGGCCTTACTAATTGGCCTCAAACCTGATATCCTCCTGTCTCAGCTTCCGAAGTACTGAAATGACAGGCACGTGCCATCACAACTGAGTAAAGTACTAATATTTTTAATCTCCTTCAACCTAAATTTGGTCTCAGATAGCTTCAAACTAGAGATCTCTTTCTTGGTGAAATGGAAAATAAATTGTTCTGTCTCATTCTCTAAACTATTAAGCTTTTAGATTTAAAAAAAAAGTGATAATGCACAGCTTTGGTGTCCTCTTTTCTTAACAGTCAGAATCATGTCAACCTCTTACAAGGCAGAAAATTAGTGCAAATTGCATAGAGTAGTGGTCAACCAAAAATGCTATTTCCTACAAAGAACAATGGCAAAAATCATAGTAGTCTCTCACCGGCATGATCTGAAATTTGACAGAGCTTGGGAAAAAAGGAGAGTTATGGAGAGAACTACAGACAATTCAGAGTATCTTCTACCATCCCATTCCTCTTTGTGTGCCCTTATTTACAATTATTTCATAACATGTTATTGATTTTTCCACTCATGAAATTCGCCAGAACGTATCCCTCACATTTGGGAGTTGACATGGAACAATGGAAGAACGTGGGCATTGGAAGCAGATTATAAAAGTAAATAAATAGAACCAAGTAAATAAAGTATAGTAAATGAATCTATTTCATAAAATAAGGACTTATATAAATTAGAATTCACTTGTTACGGACATAATCACTGTTGGCACTGAGGTCAGCCTCTGGAGCAGGAGAGGCTAATTCAGAATTATTTTTGCTCTCTTCCTCCACCAGATCTCTCTTTTCCTTTTCTCTGTCCTTGCTGTCCCTGGCATTGCAGCTGTCTGACTCTGGGTCCCCAGCTCCTGTGTGGCAAAGGTCCAGTGCATTCCCGGCACCCTGCTGAATCCTAACTGCTTGGGTCTTCAGTCCTTTGTGACTTCTCAAGCATGTGGCTCATCTGGATTCCACATTCTGGAAACTGAAGGCTTTTCCTATTTTTCTGGCTGAGTTCCACCACACTCCACACCCAGATACTTCTAATTCCTTTTGCTCTACTCTTCTCTGAGACCCCCTATTTATGGAATTTTGTATCAGACCCTGAGACTGGGTTAGGCCATTTGCATATACAACACAGAAAAGCTCTTATGGAAATTAAGCTGGTAAAAGCAATTGCTGGAGCAGAGAGGATGAAAGATATTTGTCATAGATGGAGTCCCATAGAGGAAAAATTTTACTTCATCTAATTTGACATTAAATGACACATATAGCCTGCTTTTATTTGGTATTTAAATCATACCTTAGAGAAAATACTGCATATTTGCAACAATACTTGGACCTGATTTGAGATTATGAATGTAAAGTATTAAGATTCTATCAACAACATGGCCTAGAAACCTACATACCATTTATAGCTCTGGGACTTAGGGAGCATCTTTTCTCATAGAAACATAAACTTTGGGGAAGAGAGAGTGGAGAGAGAGCTGGGGGGTGGGGGAGAAGCTCACCAAGTGCTGTGTGCATGTATGTCACTACCACTCTGAAGCACATTCTGATGTGAGACTATAGTACACCAATAAAAGTATAAAAAAATAATTCAAATGTGACATTGTGGTAATACATTACATTTACATGACCAACAGTCTCCCATAATAAAAAAGGAATATAAAAGTATTGGCAAAGTATCCTTCACTATATAAGCAATTAATCAATTTAGACATTGGGAACTAATTTTACATGATTCCTTTCCTCTGAGCCACAAGTCAAATGGGACACTGTTGTGTCACAAAGGCAAGCCCTGTGGCAGATTGTCCTGGTTGTGCCAGAGGAGCTGAGCTGTTCCCTTTTCAGATGGCACATTCCCTCGCGTGTGCTTCCATAAGTCCTTTCTGTGATCACTGATCTCCACATTCATTATTTCATCCTTTGCCACGTCTAAATTGGGATGCATTAGTGTCCCAGTCCAAACTCTAACCTAAACTTGGAATTTCGGCTCTACTTTTCTATTTCACAAGGCAGGGAACAATGACATGTGACAGTTAAGAAAAAGGACAGAGTTAGAGGATGAAACCCTGGTCAGAGGAGAATGGTCAGAGGAGAATAACAAACTCGTATTGAGTAAATGCCCTTCCTTTCTTTTTTTTTTTTTTTTTTTTTTTTTTTTTTTTTTTTTTTTTTTTTTTTGCAGTACTGGGGATTGAATCCAGGGGCATTCTACCTCCAAGCTACACCACCAGTCCTATTTTTTTATTCTTTATTTTGAAACAGGGTCTCACTAAGTTGCAGAGGGCCTCCCTAAGTAGCTGAAGCTATCCGCAAACCCAGATCCTCCTGTCTCAGCCTCCCAAGTACAGGGATTACAAGCGTGAGCCACCATGCCTGGCTCTTTGTTTTCTCTTCCTCATATAATCTTTATTGACATTTGTTCTTTAATAAGGCCAAAAATAGAATGCGAGTCTAACAGAAAGTGCCAGGGAAATTAAAAAGGGAGTTTCAAAATGTTTGCGTGAATCCAACATAGTTCATCTAGAGAATAAGTTTGGGTTTGATTCCAAAGCTCTAAGTAGAAATTAAAAGAATGCGCTTCTAAAGTAGCCTTTCCATATGTCTCCCAAGAACTTAACAGCAGATGACCACGTTGGGTATTTTGGATCTTGGCCAATTCTCTCAGCCTCTCTCTTTCTAATTTAGATAAGACTAAAAAATCCTAACATGGCAGGGCTCACGCTAAGTCCTGAATCAACATGTAGAACACTGATGTCAGGGCCAGGGTCTGTGCATACTTGTTCCATGTCATGACACGTTTTGGAAAACAATTCCAAGACTCTCCCATAAGCAAATAGCAGAACGAAGATTCACACTAAGTTCCCACGACCTTTAGAAACCACAGTCAGTGGGTGTGGTGACACACACCTATAATTCTAGGACTTGGGAGGCTATGGCAGGAAGGTTGCAAGTTCTAGGTCAGTCTGGACAACTCAGGGATACCCTGTTTCAACATGTAAACAATAAAGGGGCTAGGGGTGTAGCTCAGTGGTAGAACATTCCTGAGTTAAACCCCCAATACCACACACACACACACACACACACACACACACACACACACACACACACAGTCTACTAGTATGAAATGACTTCTCTATTTTCTGTAGTATAAGAGGCAATAGTTTCTCTCAGCCATAAGGGTAGGCATGGCCATTTAGGATGGCCAATCAGGAGTATCCCATCCCTAGAGACACAGTGAGGATTGGTAGGAAAGAAGGAAATACCTCTTCCTGAGAATCTAGAAACTTCTGGGGCCATTTTTATTTTTTTATTTTTCATCAGACGGAGAAAAGATGTTTAGTAAGCAAACATTATGTGAAGCAGACTTCTAAGATTCACACAGAGAAATAATATTATTGAGCTCCTGGCTTTGGCTGGCTCTAAAGACAGCCCACTCCTAGAGCTCACACAGTATACAGCCCAATTATTTCCCTTTTGGTTTTATCTAGTTTGGGCCACATCTCTGTCACCTGTAACGCTAAGATTTCCAAACAGTGCCCTATGTTAGTTTCTTTTCTTTTTTCTTTTCAACAGTGTGTTGTAGAAATCACACAAAAACAGAAACTGCAGTCTATTTTCACAAAGAGTCAATATCAAGCATGTAAACTATCTCTTATCCATTTATCACTTCTTGAATTTGTATCTCCAGAAAAATTATATTCTATTTTAGAAATCGCTTTGAGTTCTTGTAGGGGGTCTTCTAATCAAATCATTATGCTGTTTAATTAAAATGCTAAAAACATATTGACTTGTCAAGGAGTCAATGCACATTTTATAACATTAGTTTTTCAATGAGGCTGATACTCTGGCAGTTTGCTTTTCAAGGAAAAACAAGCAAAATCCCTGTATTTAAAGAAGAAAACCACCATCTTGGCTACCAGTCACAGGTGTAATCTATACATTTGGACACATGGATTCCCAGAATATTAGGTGCCTGGATCAAGTGGTATGTCATCCCCACACAGAAATGGGGAAAGGGGTGTTCCCCACAGATAAAGGGCAAGTTCTAATCTGTCTAAGATATACTGTCTATAGCAATGCCACAAGATAAAACCAATATAGAGGCTGCTGGGAAATATTATCTTGCCAGGGAAGGGTTGTGGATGAAGATGGAAAATTTTCATAATGAAATGGGAATGAATGTGCAGGCAGGAAAATAGAGGGTCAGTGTTCTGTTAGTAGAGGAAAAGAAGATCTCACCCAGATAAGAGAGAAAGAAAAAAAGTGCTTCACAGTGCTAGTTAAAAATAAAATGAGCTAAGGATGGTGGCGCATGCCTGTAATCTCAGTACTTGGAAATCTGAAACAGGAGGATCACAGGTCACAGGTTTAAGATCAGCCTCAGCAACTTAGCAAGACCCTCAGTATTTTAGTGAGACTCTATTTCAAAATATATATATATATTTTTTTTTTTGAAGGGCTAGAAGTATAGTATAGCTCAGAGGAAGATTGATCCTGGGTTCAATCCCTAGTACTGCAAATAAAATAGTACTGGAGGTAGATTTCCTCTATAAACTTGAGCCATTTTGTGCATCAAGGCACAAACCAATAACCCCAACAAATAATTCAACATATCATCACAGTTATCGCCCAAATGCCCAGAGGTGAGCTACGCTGAGGAGGAAGCGTATTTATATGTAAACTGCTAATGTACACAGCGGACTGTCCAATACTGAGAAAGAAAGGGAAGCCAAATTATAAGGATGACATTAATTTTGTTGTATCCATAGTCTTGGATAATATTTTTGAAACCGTGTCAGTAACTTTGCTGTTAAGGCAAAGTAAAACACTGCTTAAATGCGATCCTGCTCCTGTGTGTCTCCGTTTCACTTTATAAACACACTCCACTGTCCTGTATCCCGCACTGGGAAATCTTTCCAGATGAGAAGCCAGCAGTGCAATTTGCTGGCAGCTAAACAGAACCCCTCCACCAACTTCTTATCTTCTGACAATGCTAGTCTATGATAGCACTGTATTTCTTTTTAATGCAATATAAAATATATATACACACAGACATAGGCCTTACAAGCTTGAGAAGCATATGATTTATGACTGGCATTTCAAAAGAGCAATTTTAATACCATTTTTTATTAATAAATATTTTGCTTTTCCTAACAGTTTAATAGCAGAAGAATTGAGTTATGGGTCCTTCCTCAGGCATTTTTTTTTTAACTTATGTATGAAGATGTAGGTAACCACATCTATTTAGAAAGGATCTGCTTTGCATTTATGCAGAGCACAGAGGAGGGCAATGTTACTAGCAATTTTATTTGCATATGCTGTGTGTAGCTCTATTCTGGCAGGCTAATAATAGCAGAGTTTCTGAAGCTTAGGTATATTCTTGGAGTGACCCAATTCACTCAATCACTTCCGAGAGACAATGAGAGGCTACTGAAGGGTCCGGGACTGTGGCGGATTTGAAGCCTTTGTCCTTATTTCAGAATATCTTTGTTCCAATAACAATGGTGACATCCCACATAATACAGTGCCATTTGTACAAATGCCTGCTGAAACTTCCTGTTTAGAATGAGGCAGAGGGATTTCTGAAAAGCCTGGATAGGTTAGTGAGAAAGGAAGTCACACAATACTGGGATTTCCAGGATTTTCTCTTATTGACGATGAAACCAAATGAGCAGAGGTCAAAGGAAACAAGGATATTCCAGAGGGGCAGGCAACATCATTTGGACTGGATCTCCACATTGTCGACTACTGACACTACTTAGAAGAGAGGCACACATTCAAAGCCAAGTGAATGAGCATTTTCTAGAGCTCACAAAGCATCCTGATTATTGTCTTGAGATTTAAAACTACACATTTAATTTGGTCTTTTTCCAAAGATTATTATTTACAAAAATAAGTTTTCCTCAAATTCTTGAAAATGTGTTTTTGCAGTTTAATTCATTCTTGGTATTTAAAACCTGTCAAGTAAAGAAAGCAGGGCAGTCTATCTTTCTAACAAAGTAGTACTAAAGAATAATGCATTTTCTTGGGATTTGGTAATGGGCTTTAAAGAGAGGTAGAACATGTGTACTGCTGACCCCTAAGTCAGAAGCATCTCTTGGCAAGCAATGACTCAACAGAGAGGTTTTCCGGGAGTCTGAGGTCTAAACAACACCACAGCTTTTTCATTATTATATAGCCATGAGATAAGGAACAAATTATTTCACTTCACTGAGCTGTCTCTTCTTCATTGGTAGAATGGAGCCTGTAATACCAGTACTTGCGAGGCTGAGAGAGGAGGATGCATCTCAGGTTCAAGTCCAGCCTCAGCAAATTAGTGAGACCATTTCAAAATAAACAATAAATAGATAAATAAATAAATAAATAAATAAATAGGGCTGGGGATTGTAGCAAAGAGATAGAATGCCTCTGGGTTCAACCTTTAGTTTGAGAGAGGAGAGAGAGAGAGAGAGAGAGAGAGAGAGAGAGAGAGAATAGTGCCTTGTTATTTGAGTTACAGGAAAAAAAATCAATATGCTAAGCATTTAATACTCCTATCTATTGAAAAAAATGGATAGAAAGAGCATTCCCCACTTTAATTCTCTTAGAATCTTGGATTTTCGTGTCAATTTCAAAACATCTGAATATTTTTAAGAGAGCTTTCGAACAGTCTTCAAGTGCATGTAAATCTTTGAAGAGTAGGAACATGGATCCTACAGCAATATTTGTCTCTAAAGTGGGTCTTGGTTTTTGTATCAAAAGGAAATAAGCCTCAATGGTGGTTTGTTGATGTAATAGAAAAAGTGATCTGGGTGTGGTGGTGCACACCTGTAATCCCAGTACTCGGGAGGCTGAGAAAAAGGATCACAGGTTACACCTGTAAACCCAGTACTCGGGAGGCTGAGAAAAAGGATCACGGGTTTAAGACTTGCCTCAGCAATTTAGTAAAACTCTTGGCAACCTAGTGAGGCCCTGTTTCAAAACAAAAATAAAAACAAAGCTGAGGATGTAGCTCAGAGGTGGAATTCCTCTGGGTTCAATCTCCAGTGCCATAAAAAAATGAAAAAGAAAAATTTTATTGCAACTTTTTTTTTGAGGAAAGAGTATTGTTAAGATGAGAGCCTAAGACACAACAAATGCACTCTCTTGTTTTCTAATAGGGTAATAGTTTATATTTATTGAGCAATTTGTGTGTGGGTAGACATTGCTACTCACTTTATATGCAAAATCATTTGTCATTCTCATACCAATCCTAGGAGGGAGAAGCCAATATTATTTTGGTCTAACAAATGAGAAAACAAAAACTGCCATGAAGTGGAAAGGCTACCCCAAAACCACTCAGCTGAGAATAAAAAATCAGCATTAAACCCAGTGGGGTAACCCCAGCACTGCCTTACCTTCCCCCATGTCTATTACCTACGAGGAAGGAATTTGCCCATGAGTTGAAATTTCATGGACTGTGGAATTGGAACATGGAGTCAAATCACATAGCTTTTTAGGAGGTGGATAGGCCCCCTGTGGCATGTGATTTCATAAAAGTCCAAGAATCTGGATGTATCAGGTGGTATTTTACCAAATGGGCCAGTATCAAGGCTACTAAAGGGATCCAGGTATCATGTTTCACCAACCACAGGAAGATATGCATGTTAATAATGTGTCTGGATCCTAACATCTCACCTATAAAAGGAGGATATTAACATCTAACTCCTAGAGTGCTTGGGTCATTTGAGGGACATCGTCTGCATTAAGTACTAACACAGTGCCTGACAGATAAGAATTGCTCATCCCCAGATAAAACACTGAAGAACCATCTAAACACTGAAACACATAAGCTAGTAGACACTTGATCTTGGAAAAGAGAGAGGTTTGGATATTGGCTCCCAGTAGGCATTCTAATGAAATAATTTGAGGATAAGGTAATGTTATACCAGTATCAATTTATCTAACTTGATGGGTAAGGAGTGAATCACTCTGATATATAGATTTCACAATAACACTCAGATAGGCAGGTTGAAGGAAGCCCAACTGCTTCTGTTGCCTTGTGCAACACCCTGTGAAATTCCTGCAAAAGTATGCCAGCCATGTAGCCTCCAGCAAGTGACTTAATCTTGTTTTTCCTAGGGTATGGGCTAAGAATAATAATAATACACACCAGGGCAGGTATAACAAGAATTGGATGGAGTTGATGCTTTCCCAGCCTGGCAATAGTAAATGTTGGACAAATGTTGGTTCATCTATGTATTATTAGTGATCACTCCTTCATTTGTTCTTTATTGAATTTATCACTAGGATAAACAATAACAGAATTCAAGAGCTTGGATAAACTGCAGTAGTGTTTAGGCCAATCTTTTGCCCTTCATTAATTAGCTGGCTAACTCTCGAGTGCAATACAGATGGTGTACAGTTTCTTCCGGAAAGTCTGCAAGAAAGTTTTCAAGTTATCCTTACTTCCTCCTGCTTAGTCCTCAGCAGATGGGAAACAGATGACCAAAGTAAGTTTTGTCTGCTTAAGGGCAGACTGTTCTTATTCTGTAGCTACTAAGTTCTCCTGGCTTATTGGCTAGCCATGATTCACTTTTGTTTTGTTTTGTTTGTTTTCAATACTTTTATTGGTATATTGTAATCACACATCTTAGTGAGATTCAGTGATACATTATCCAGGCATGGTGGTGCATATCTGTAATTCCAGTATTTAGGAGGGTGAGACAGAAGAATTACAGGTTCAAGGCCAGCCTCAGCAAGTTAGTGAGAACCTCAGTAATTTACTGAGACCCTGTTTCAAAATAATTTTTTTTTAAAAAGGGGCTGGGGGTATAGCTTAGAGGTAGAATACCCCTGGGTTCCATTCCCAGTGGCAAAACAAGCACAAAGTGATGCATTAATACATGTACACATCACTTGGTGTATTTCTGGAATTTTTCTCTGAAAAACTCGAGGTTTCTGCACGTCCTTTTTCAAAGAGGGTGAAGAGAAATGAGCACAACATATTGCCTTCCAAGAGGGGTGGCCAGTTGGGAATGTTCCACCTCTGAGTCCATGCTGATCTGAGTCCTTGGCTACATCCCATATGTCCCTGCTGTCCCTCAAGGCACTTCATTTCCAACTCATCTGTATTTATTCTTGACCCCCAGCCCTTTTCTCCTAGCATGTGCATCCAGCAAGTTGTTACTTTTCTTGCCTTTGCATTGCCCCCACCACCCCTGGTACTGGGGATTGAACTCAGGGGCACTCTACCTCCAAGTTACACCCTAGCCCTTTTTATTTTTAAGTTTGAAACAGTCTCACTAAATTGCTGAGACTGACCTCAAATCTGCAATCTTCCTGGCTCAGCCTCCCAAGTACTGGGGTTACAGGCATGCACCACCATGCCCAGCTACAAAATTTAACTGAAAACGTGTGTGTGTGTGTGTGTGTGTGTGTGTGTGTGTGTGCGCATAGAGCTCGGGATTGAACCCAAGGCCTTGGGCAGGTAGGCAAGTGCTCAACCACTGATGTACATCTCCAGTTCTGCATTTAAACAGTTTAAATCTCAGCCACACTACCTTTGGGTTTGTTCCAATGGTAAAAATTATATTTTGCTCTTCACTCATTTTTACCCAATGAGCATGTACCCTAGGGGTTGGGAGTACCAAGGAAAGTTAGACAAGATCCCTAAGCTTGTGGTATTCCCTGTCTGCTAGAGGAAACAGATGTTCGAAGAGACCATTGAAATGAAGCAAATCCTAGGAAAACAGGCTAGTGTTCAGGAGGCTATCTCTGAAATGTGACCAGGAGAGACGCCGCCCCCAAGCTCCCCATGGGGCTCTGCTGCTCATGTAAAGTACAATAAGATCCACACCGTCTCTCCACCTTACTTCTGAGATCTCTGTGCCTTTTGTTGGGTAAGCTCAACCTTGAAGAGATAATGAGAAAAGTAGAAAACATGAATTGATCTCATTTTCCTATTTTATAAAGGCTCCAAATACTATTGTCCAAGGGGAAAGTAGATTGCAGGAGCAATGGCAACTCTTCCCTGCAGCGAAGGGTTCCTTGAGAACAAAACCCTGCAGTAGATCTGCAGCTGTAGCTCTTCCTCCCTTCATAGCAAAGATCAAGAACTAAGCATCTGAAAAGTCTTGGCCAAGAGAATTTAGTTCAGGTGGGTCCCACACACCCGCCCCAGTCAGATCTCATCACAATCACCACTGCACATCTTCAGGTAGATCAGCAGCATCCCCAAAGCTCCTGCCTCAAACCATTATCTTTGGCCAATTAGTCAGGAAGGATCAAAATCATTAGGGCAAATGTAAAGATATTAGATGTTCCTAAATAGTTTTATTCTCTCACTCAATAAATGAAGGCCATGAATTCACCAGGATGTGCCATGACTTGCTATAGCTCATGGGCTTCAATTCCAAATAGTTCTCATAGTTGGCTGAGAGATTCGAGAGCAGTCACCCATGGTATTACCTATGATCCCTGTGCCTTCCTCTCCCGTTCAACATTTCCCCTTTAACATCTGCACATCAGGAATAAATAGGGAAAGGCAAGAATGAGCTATGTAGTTTGAGGGCAGTAAGGATCTGATGAGGAATTGATGCTCGCCAAAAGACCAAGAATTTGATCTTCAAGACCAATAGTCCATTGAGAGCATAGGTTAAGCCAATAAATCATTGAACAAAATAAATAAATAGATAACAACAAAACACATTTAAAAAAAACACAATGTTTGATTTTAGAACTAAATCAGGAGAGAAAATTGCTCAGATATATATGGTGGCCATTTCCATAGCATTTTGATCTACTTAGTATTGACTTCAACTGCAATACTTGTTTTAGATTCTGTAAGACACACAGGATTCCTTATCATGTACGGTTGTTTCTCCCTCCACAGATAAACTATCCGCTGAGCATTGCCCATGTGAGAATTCATCAGCATGTGGAAAGCATGTGACACACACAGAGGCTGTCCACAAGGGAAGAATTATCTTTTACTGACAATCTGTGAGCACCGCTGAAAAATACCATTCTGTGATAACATTCTAAATGACTTCACATCAAACACAAATTTCTTGTCTAAACCCTGGGTGAATATTGGATGCCATATTTCTTGTCTAAACCCTGGGTGAATATTGGATGCTCGGCGTTTTGATATAATTACGCAATAATATCTAAATAATTCCATGTTTAGATGCACCAGGTGACAAACTGCATATGTGGAATTATGGCATTTAGTAAGGGATATTGGAGGCATCTAATGCATAATGGAAACTGTATATTGAAGTATAATTTTTCTTCTACAGTTTTATATGTAGTTGACTAAAGGCAGACAGGAGAAATTCTTCCAATATTGGAAGCACTTCTGAATTCAATTCTCACAGAACGATTCTCCCATTATGCATGTAGTCAGAAATGGAAGGAGCCACTGGAGTAAGTGCTAAGGAAAATCATAATTACAAAATGAATGCAACTAATGCTGGTGAAATGATTCTTGTGACTGTGAAAAACTCATACCAGTCTGTGAAGATATGTTGGACAACAATCTTAGGTCAAGCAGATCTTACAAACTGTTGATAAATATTTTGAAGAAAAAGATACAATGTGCCACATGGTCCAGCATGCATTTAGCCTTTGTCTAAGAAAGTAAAATGGACTGGAGCCATTGTTTGAATGAATCTGTGCAATATCATTGGTCAATTCCAACTAAAATAACTATTTCCTAATTTCAGGGTCTTAAAATTAACCAGATAATTGCCCCAGGTTTCCGTATGCATGTTAGCTGACTAATCCTCTTCCTCGAAAAGTTAATTCAATTTAATGTAAACACTAATTGAATGTCTATGTGTGCCAATCAGTAAAGACAGCTCTGTGGTAAAGAGCCTTTCTCTTAATAAAAGTTGGAAATTTCTGCACTCATATCAAGCCTTGTGCAACCAGGGCTCACATTGCTCTTCTAGCCTTACTCCCTCTGCCTACTTAGACTCAAGCACAGTCCACCTTTTCTCACCCCAAATCCTCATTAAGATCATTACATCTCATACTGTTATTTCTGCTTTATATAAAGCACCACATGATATAATCCTTCAAGGTTCAGATGGAATACCAACTCTTTCACGAGTCCTTCCCTACAATGTCTCATCTATGGCTAATCCTGAAGAGCATTAAAATATTGATGTATATTCAGATAGGCTAATATGGAAAAATACCCTAGACATAAAAAATTGAAAAGAAATCAGCCAAAATATGTATAAGATGTTCTCTGTGTGTCAGTGCCCAGATGCATTCTCTGACCTTTTGCCCCACAGGGCCTGGGAAGGTGCCAGATGGTGGATTTTGGTCAAGGGAGAACACAAGAGAAATTCGTTTCTCTCCTTGCTTTAAAACAAGCCATGGCCAGAGTTGGATTCCTTCAGAATCATAGCTTATCCCAGCAGCCTTTTCTCCCTGATTCTAGTTCACTGGGCTCCTTCAGTAGAGACCATTCTTTGTCCTTCATCCTGTGCCTCCTACCCTGGTGGTGATGACTCTGTGCCCTTACTGACTTCACAACTTAACACCAACACCCATTGGAGCCCATTTTAGTTTTTTAAGGGCTTTAATAAGAATAGAAACAATATAGCATGATTTTTATTCTTTCTTAGAAGTCTTTCAAATGCCAAAGTAGAAGCATACATTAGGAAAGTACAAAATGTATTTAATCTTCTAGTTATCATATGCATTTGTTGGATTTGGTTACAAATTCATGACACATTATGAGATCTTCGCAATATTGTCTATATCTTGACATGCTTTGCTATTTCCTAATCCCAGCAATTATATCATCATTCATTCTTACTATGCAATTATTCCCAAAGGAGGAATAAAATAAAAAGAAATAGAAGAATTACAGGAAGCCCTAGATAGTGATGCAACTGTGAAAGTCATCATTTACTGTACTCTTGTTGTATTGCCCAAAGGATTGCACAGCCTTTCCAGAAAGCTTGAAGAAAGACAGGTGATAACATCTTTGTGGATTATTATAGCTTTCATTGATCACAGAGGAGAATTCAGAACTTTTTGTCTTCTGGCCTTAATTAGTGGCAAAGAAGAAAGCTGACAGAATAAAATTGTTTACACATATTAATCAGAAGATGCGTGCAAAGGGACAGAGATGAGCTCTCTTGGCCAACAATAACAACCTAATTGTTATTGTTCAGATTCCAAGTCTTGAAATGATGGTGTGGATGGATTTTCTTTTTTTCATATGTTTTTATTGGTGCAATAGAATCTCACATCATAATGTAAATCACGTTGACAGTGACATACTTGTGCACAGCACTTTCCCTACCCCACTGCCTCGGATTACTTGCAAAGATCTTCTCCCATTCCTCAAGCTTTCTCTTTAGACTTTTGATGGTTTCCTTTGATGAGTAGAAACTTTTTTAATTTAATGCCATCCCATTTATTAATTCTTGTTTTAATTTTCTGAACTTTGGGGGTCTTGTTGAGGAAGTTTCTACCTGTGCCTATATGTTGGAGTGTTGAACCTATGCCCTCCTCTAGGGGCTTCAAAGTCTCTGGTCTAACTTCCAGGTCTGGATGGATTTTCTTAAACTGAGAAAGCTTGAGTGATGGTTACCAGAGGTTGAGGCGTGGGGTAGGAGGAAATTTGGGGATGATAAAAGTATTCTAAGTAGATCATGAACGTTTATGTTACATGCATCTCTAAGGAAAATTATACACATAAAATTGGTGAATTTTATTATGTAAGAAGTATACCCCCCAAAAAGCTGCGATTATTAATCATCTATTGCTGGGATAACAAATTATCCCAGAACTTGATTGGTTAGCTCAGTGCGCATCTCAATTTCTTTGGGTTTGGGAGGTAGGGACATCCTAGCTGAACCTTCTACAACTGAGGACCTAACAGACTATGATCCTAAGGTAGTTGGATAGTAGTCATCACGAATCTCAACCAGAGAAGGAGTCACTTCTAAGCCACAAGATTGTTTGGTGGATATCATTTCCCCCAGCCTGTTGGTTGGAAGTTGCACTCAGTTCCCACTGCTGGGTCTCTCCACCATGGCAACTTGCTTCTTTGAACATCTACCCAAGAGAGCAGTAGCACCTGCTACCTAGGCAGAAGTCACATCGTTTGTAACCTAGCAACTGAAAGGAGAGCTCCTCACATGCCAGCTTCTCTCAGTGAGAACCAAGTGGCTAAATCCATTCCACTCTCAGAGGAAGGTGATCCTGTGGATGTGAATACTAGGCGGGTAGCAGTGTTTTGTGACTATTTAGAAATCAGCCTACCACAAATATATGCCTAAGAAACATCAGGAGAGATAGCATTCCCACATGAGAATTTTATCATTTCAATAAACCATTATGTTTTGGAACTCTTTATAATAAAAGTACTTTCATGCCATCTTTATTAGAGCTCTTATAAATTGTTTTAAAAACTTTGAAGCCAGGAGTGGTGGTCCATGCCTGTAATCCCAATACTTGGGAGGGTGAGACAGAAGGATCGCAGGATTGACACCACCCTCAGCAACTTAGGGAGACCCTGTTTCAACATAAAAAAAAAATACAAAAAAGTGTGGGGGGTGTAGTTCAGAGGCAGAATGCCCTTGGGTTCAATTGCCAGTACCAAAAATAAACAAACAAATTAATATTTTTAAAAATTAAAAATAAGTAAAAAAATTGAAATATTTTAAATGAACAAAAACAAAGATTCTTTTAGACCCAGATATCAGGTAATAATAACTGTCTTTCTAAGTGTGCTAAGAATTAACTTTGGCTGCATCTCTGGGATTTGTCCCTTCAAGGAGATATTTTATTTGAAGCATCTAGAGTGAGTTTTCCTCCTTTGGGGACCATAATTAATTCAAACAATGCAAAGAGCTTGAACACATTATGTAAAGAAAGAAAAAAAAAAGCCTTGTAGTTTGAGAAATGGGAAAAGGAACTAAGATCCACAGTGAGATCCGTTTTGCACCATGATGGTAATGAAAGAATCCCAGGAGAGGATAAAATTCAGAGGAACAGAGCATTTCTGCCCACATATGTAGTCGGTCATTGATGCCCTTAGGAAGAACACCAAGTATTTCCCCTGTAATGTCACTTCTGATGTTCATTTACTTCTTTTCAAAAAGAATCATGAAGTCTAAATATGCAATTTGTTGATTGAAAGTTGTAGAGAAATAGATTGTAATCTCTCCTTCTCTCTCTGTCTCTCTCTGTCTCTGTCTCTGTCTCTGTCTCTCTCTCTCTCTCTCTCTCTCTCTCTCTCTCTCTGTAAGTGGACATCTTGAAAGATGATGCATGGTTTGTTTTCTCTTTTTCCCTCTATCAGCTAGCACAGGAACGTTTTCCTACACAAACACCCAGCCTGGATTTGTGAAGTACTCTTCTAGCACATAAAATTCTCGGTAATGCATACAGAGCCAGATTCTTCCATTCTTTCTCTCTGACTCAGCTTGAACACCGTCATAGGTCACGATGCCTAAATTCCTAAAAGGACATTTGTTCATGACAGAAGTGATGTTAAGATAGGTAGAGAGAAAAGCATCCCAAACCTGGAGGAGTATGTTACCTTTATCTCTGGCTTTCATGACTCATGCTAAGCCTCCCAGTGGGTCAAATCCTGTTAAATCTCTGAGAATAATGGTATACTTGTCTCACCTTGTCAGCAGGGATTACGACCACCAGAAAATGCCCCAAACTGCAGATAGCACCAAATCCTACATCTACTGTGGTTTTTTCCTACACATGCATACCTATGATAAAGTTTAATTTTGCATTCAGATTTACACAACCATCCTCTACTTGCTGACAGTGACTGGGTGTCACTCATTTCGGGAGATCCCTTGATGAAGTCTTTGCATAGACGCAATGCTTTCTGGTACAACATGTTGCTGTCAATCAAAACACGTTTGTTGTTACTGTCATCCACCTCCGAAGTTGATGCCCTTTCCATCTTAACTAAGGACCAATGTACTGTGGCAGTAACTTGTGCAGTTTGAGGTTAACTCAAAACCAGCTTAAATTCCTTTCTCTTAGCCGGGCATGGTGACGCATGCTTGTAATCCCAGCATTTGGGAGGCTGAGACAGGAGTATCCGGGTTTGTGATCACCCTCAGCTACCTAGTGAGGCACTCCGCAACTTAGTGAGACCCTGTTTCAAAATAAACAATGAAAATAGGGCTGGGGGTATAGGTCAGAGGTAGAATGCCCCTGAGTTCAATCCCCAGTACTCCAAAAAAAAAAAAAAATTCCTTTCTCCTTCCATATAATTTCATACTGGAAAATTCATTCTTATTGTAGATCTTAAAAACTTTAACATATATATATATATATATATATATATATATATATATATATATATATGGTTTTTTTTCTTTCTTTATTAACTGGAGAGTTTTTCACCTTTTCACTGAAAGGAAGTACTGTACAGTTTTGGTGTATCTGAATTGCCAGCATTCCTATGCTTCAGATTTGCAGCCATTAAGTAAAATAAGGATTACGCGAACACAGTATTGAGATATCACAACAAACTAGCAAACGTTTTTTGACCCACTACAATCTGATGACACTGGACATAACACTGTTCCCCTCAGTTTTTGTTTTGTTTTGTTTTTGTCAAAATTCAGGTCCATTCTTTCATGGACACCTTACCTTCTCCCAACACTCAACATCCCTGATTTGCTTGTAAACACATTTCTACACATCATCGTTGCTTGTTTATCCAACAATGTTTTAGCCATCTTTTCTCATCTCTGTGACAAAAACACCTAACAAGGTAGAGGAGGAAATATTTATTTTGCTCAGGACTTCAAAGGTACAGCCCAAATCCAAGGCAGACATCGTGGCAACATGGTGTGGCCAAGGAAAGCTGAGCTCAACTTCATGGTGGTCAGCAGAGACATGGGAAATAAGCATGAGCAGATATTAGTCCCCAAAGCCATCTGCTCCCCCCCCAAATATCTACCCACTGCAGCCAAGCCCCACTGCCTCCATTGCTATCCAGTAAATCCATTCAAATTATTGCTTTTTCCATGAATGGATCCACTGGTAAGATTGTCTTCATTCAGTTATTCCACTTCTGAAATTTTTTGCACCGGGGCCATGTTTTCAACACAGGAGACTTCTGGGGGACATTTGAAACCCAAAACATGGCAAGTAACAAGTTGAACTATCACTCGTCATAACCAAACTGTTGATATGCCCAGAAAATGTTACGTAGTCTTCGTTTCCTACTCATCTCAGGAAGTAGCTCAATCATTATTCACTCGGTTGTTCAGGACATAAAATTAGAGTTGCCTTTGGTTTCCCTCTCTCACACCCAGGATCACTAGCCAGTTCTATGGCTACTTTCTTCAGATGACTATTCTGAGTCTCACCACTTCTCACCCCAGTGCCTGCTGCTACCTGAGGATGGACCACAGTCGCCTCTTATCTAGTCCACTGCCATGGTGAGCCCAGTTGGGATTCCTGCTTCTAACCTCCAGCCCTGCTGTCCAGTCACCGGAGGCAGCCACTGAGCCTTAAAATGCAAACAGACAACAAAATTGCACCATTTGCAGGAAAATGGCTAGAACTGGAAAATATGATGCTAAGTGAGATCATCTAATCTCAGAAAGCCAAGGGTCATACGTTTTCTGTCATATATGGAAGCTAGACAGAAAGGAGGAAACATAGGGGACTTTGGATAAATGAAGAGAGAAGAGGCAAGTAGAGTAGTGGAAGGGGCCGGGGGTTGAGAGGTAGGAGAGAGAAAAGAAGGACTGAGGAAGGAAACAGTTAAAATAATGTTATGTTCATACAGGAAGACATCACTGCTAAACTCACTAACATGTACAGGGAAGGAGAGTAGGTGCATGGGCGTGCAAAAGGAAACACACCCAAGGGTGAGTTCTTGTATGAATGCATCACTTTGAATCTCACTTCAATGACTAATTACAATGCATCACTAAAAGTCCTAGAAAAGAAAGAAAGAAAGAGAAGAGTGCAAACAGGTCAGATCACCAGGTCCTGCCATCACTGCCTCAGTTTGTTCCTTCTTCTCTCACTTCTGGGAAGGATTATTTAGTTTGCATGTTTGGTTTGTTTTCTGAAGCACATATTGCTTCCCTGTGCTCTACATGAAGGTGAGAATCTTTACCTGGCATGCTCACTACTATGATCCCAGTAGCTCTCACACAGTAATTCTGTAATGCATATTTCTTTTTTTTTTTTTTTTTTTTTTTTGTGGTACTGGGGATTGAACTCAGAGGCATTCTACCTCCGAGCTGTACCCCCTATTTTTTTATTCTTTATTTTGAAACCGAGTCTCACTAAGTTGCGGAGTGCCTCACTATGTAGCTGAAGCTGGCCGCGAACCCAGATCCTCCGGTCTCAGCCTCCGAGTGCTGGGATTACAAGCGTGCCCCACCACGCCCGGCTTTGTAATGCATATTTGTTGAATTAATCAATGGATTTTGTTCCTTTTAAGTTGAGTTTATCTTTGTGACCCACAGATGCCCTCCCCTCTAGCACTAACACATGAGGAACCAGCTTGATATCACAACTGGCTTTGCACACGCTTGTGCCACCACCCAACCACCTGTTGTGGTTTTCCCCTTCTCTCTAGGTACCTTACTCCTCTCCAGCTCTGCTGGTCACAACTCCTGCTGTCCTTCTCTGGAAGAATGTTTCCTGATAAGACTGTGCACAGTGATTTCTGAATGCCTATGTGCCATGGCTCTTTATTTCTGCCTGTGACTTAGGTACAATTTGACTTCAATGTTCTTTGAGAGATACTTTCAACTGAGTTTGGATTGTCAGTAAAAGCCAAATCAGGGGCTAGAGCCCATTCATTTATTGCTAAGAAATCTAGGAGAAAAATGTTTGCTGCAAAGCACTATTAATTATTTTAAACTAGCAGAAAGTCAGGCTTTGCCTTTCAAATACTTAGAAGTTAGCTAGAGACTAGAGACCCGTCGTTAAGGAAGGTCTGTCAAGCAGGATGACACTGTTGTCATTACAGCCTTTGTATTTCTTTTTTGCTATGAAACAGAAGAGGGCAAAGTGGAATCAAGGGCAGGAACAGAAAGGGGACTTTCCATGAAGAGTAATTTTAGATCAAGGAGGCCCTATCTGCTCTTGCCCATCTTCTTAGCCAGTACTGCCTGGAAGGTATATGGAGACATCGGAATATACATGTATTTGTAATGTTTTACAATATATATATTACTAAACCCAGAAAAAGAGTTCAATTATTCTGAAGATATCTTTTGAATATCTTCATAAATTCTCAAATTAAAAACAGATAATAGCGTAACAAAATAACAAAAAATAAAGCCTCTATTTATTGCTATCAATTAACTACAAATCAGTGAAAATTCTGTGTAACTATTTTATTCAAGATTATAATACACAGGATGCAGCAAACATTCAGAGCTGTGTTCTAATAAAACCATGTGCTAACTCTTCATTTGGTCTAGACATGAAACATTTTATATAACTAAATTTAAAGTTATGTAAATTGTGCACTAATCCTATCTAAAAATTCTTGTTGCAAAAATGAACTAATTGAGAGAAAAGCTAATAGGACTGAAATGTATTGCCTTTTTATTCCATCCTATAAGAGGAAAAAGTTGATCAAAGAACACTGAGGTCCAAATCAAAGCATTTCTTGGTTGTACCTTACTCCTAGCAGTACATTAAACTAGAACTGTGGCAATAGATTCACAAGTCTGAGTTGACACAGATGGGTTGATGGCTTCATTTTAAAAATTTAGATTGACTTTGGCAGACATGTATGAAATGTTGACTGGATTAATAAAAGAAAAATCTGTACTTTCTCATACAATTTTTTCATTATTTAGAGTATTCTAAATGTCTAAATACATTTATATATTGTAATCAATTTTTTTAGGGTAAAGATCCTGTAATATGTATTTCTTTGATTATATATACTATATACACACACATATATATATAAATATAATAACAGTGTCTATATAACTTGGATATTAATTGCAAATTCCACACATTTCACATAAGTGGATTTGAAATATATTTATTTGAATGTTTAGATTGTTTTGTTTTAAGGTTCAGCATTTCAAGTTAAACTGTAGTGTTTCCCATGGTTATATCAGTAATGCCTAATATTCGTATAGCAATAGAATTTATGTTTCCTCCACATTATTTTCTCCTATAATTACTTCTACGAAGTATGTATTTTTTAACTCCATTTCACATATAGGGAACCTGGGATTTGCACAGGTGATTGCAAGTTGCAAAATTATTCCTCTTACATAGGGACAGAACATAGCTTTTAAAACATATATCCTGACTTTTAATTCTGTGATCTTAATACTATATCCTAATTACGTGCTTTCAATCCCTTCATAAGCTAACACTGATTTGATTTTATAATTATTTTTAATGGTGCCAAGTTTCTTTCTAATCCCCCATAGAAGAATGTGTTGAAGTGCTACTATATTCTCATCGATCCTTTCTAATGAGCAGTATGGAATGTAGAAGCAGAAATACTGTTTGAACTAAAGATATATGTTTCCATGTTAACTTGACTGCATTTTCACTATGTAAACTTTGTAAACTTTACTTACACAATCTGAGCCTCAGCTTCTTCCCATGTTAAAAAAAAAGTATAATAAAGAACTAACTACAAATTTAGAAGACTGAAGAAATAAAACAGCTATGCATGAAAGCAAGCTACAATTTATAGGTGTACACATTTAGCAAATTGAACCTAATTCAAGAGTTCTGCAGGAAGCCAAGACAGAGAATATGCCTGGTAATGGAAAAAATTCAAGAACAACAAAAAATGCAATGAGTGCTTTGCTTCTTCTGTGCCAACCTCTAAACAGGCAGGAAATGGTGCAGACAAATAACCTTGCCTTCATGCAAGTCACATTGCCATCATAAACAAATAGTGTTGTTTGTCTCGTGCTGTAAGCCATGGATGCAAATAAAGCACAGAGAGGGGTGAGCAGAGTCAGGTAAGAGGGGTCTAAGCCAAAATTCAGAGAGTTTTCAAGGGGAGAATATTCCAGGTAGAGATTAGAGATAGAGTACCAAGGCAGAAATCGTGAAGAAGAAGAGTGTGGTAGCAATGAAACCAGAGAAGCAGTGAAATAGTGAAATGGAACATCCTTAAAGGATTTGGATCAATCAGCAATAGAATCAGGTTTCCATTTTATTGTAATGCAATGGTTGATCTGTTGAGAACATGCTGTAGGAGAAAATGGGAGGCACCTTCCAGATGATGCCACCATCTCTTGGTGTCCGTGCCTGTTATTATTAGATATAAAATGCCCCCTACAGAGCTCCTTTATTAATACTCAGGGTTGATATAGTTGAGTCATGAAGGTTGTAATCCCAGCAGTGAATAAATCCATTGTACTGGACTTATCTGGATGGTAGCCAAGGCCCTTAGGGTGTAACTAGCATAGGAGTCCCTGGAGGTGCGGCCCTGGGTATTATATATGGTTCCTCCCCCCTCCTCCTGCCCTGCTCTCTTTTTTCACTCCAGCCTCCATGTTGTGAAGAACACAGCCCAGGTGTTCTCCTTCTCTCTGATTCTCGCTGCCATACGCCGAGATCCATGGACTCTGACCTCACATGGACTGCACCTGAAACAATAAGAAAATAAATTCTCATTTTCCTAAATTACTTCGTCAAGTCTTTAGATTCTAGCTGTGAGAACACTTGGAGCAATGTCCATGTGTGAAGCCCTCTCCTTGACCGGGCGCTGAGCTTATGGGCTGTCTCTTAACAAAAAAGCATACTGAGCTGGGGGTGGTGGCCCAAGCTTGCAATCCCAGTACTTGGGAGGCTGACACAGGAGGATAATAGGTTTGAAACCAGCCTCAGCAACTTAGGGAGGCTCTCAGAAACCTAGCAAGACCCTGTTTCCAAATAATAATTAAAATCATTCAATCAGGCTGAGAGTGTAGCTCAGAGGTGGAATGCCTCTGGGTTCAACTCTCAGTACTACCAAAAATAAGTAAATAAGTAAATAAATAAATAAACAAATAAATAAGAACATACTGTGAAATATTGTATTGGAAGATCACTTCTGAGATTAGGTTACACAAAGACTATGGCTTCCAACTTGGGTTTATCTCTCACTCTCTTGCTCACGTGATCTAAAATCAATAGCTGCCAGAGACCAAGGGTGACCTCCAATTGACATCCATCAAGAAGGAGAAGGTCTTTGGTCCATCAATCCATGAGGACTAGAGTCAAGTCAGCAACACAGTGAGGACTCTTGGAAGGCAATCCCCCCAGCCGAACCTTCTGATGAGACTACTGCCCCAATAGACCCTCAATGCAATCTCAGGAGGGACTCTGAGTCGCAGGCCCTCAGCTCACAGGAGCTTAGCTTTGCACCCACAGAAACTGGAGATGATAAACAATGGGTCTTCTAAGTCATTAAGTTTGAAGTCATTTGTTACACAGCGGTGAATAATTTATAACACAACACAAAGGCTGGAGGTTGAGGAAGAGGAGCCCTAAGACAGGAAAAGATGGTCAGAGCTACAATCAGCGTAATATAGGGAAATGATGGAATCTGGAATATGTTTTGACCTGAATGTCCTCTTAAATAGTATTTGCTATGTAAATATCCCTATAGTGGGAGGGTTGTGAAGGTAGCCATATATATGAGTCTGGAATTCAAGGAGAAATCCTGGATAGAGATTTTTTAAAAATGCAATGCTTTTCAATATTATATGATATTTAGGACCATGAGTAGTGGAGGTTCCAGAAGCATGTTGATGTTTAAAAGTGGGAAAGATTGGGGAAGGAAGGAAAGGGAAAAAATAAGAAGGCAGAGTTGTTCTGGAGGACAAATGAAGGAAGTCATTCAAGAAGAGGGAGAAGACTGTCAGTGATAGCATGTCAGTTCATGAAAAACTGGGCATAATGGGACAAAAAATTGTGCATAAGAGTCTAGCTCAAGTTGTTCTTCTAAATAAATAGTATCTACATTCCCCAACTATGACTAAACTGTCCTTTTTCCATGCAGTGTTCTTGAAATGACTGAAATCACTTCTGGTCTTTGGAGACAAATCACGTTTACTGTTAGAAGACTATAGGTCACACAGAAACATATTGGTTAGTTTTCTTCCGAAATGGGAAGTATTCTTTCTAATTGCTACCATATTCATTAGGAATCTGTACCCTAAAACTACCATGAGAGATAGTTTCTTAATTAATATTCCAACTGTTCAATCCTATCAAAATTTAAATTCCTTGTTGATGGAAAGTGTTCTTTTTGAAGATCTTCTAGGTCCTTCCATTCCATTTTCTGCCAAAAATGACTACAGGCAGAGAGACAAAGTCACAATGTATTTGGTCACTTTAATTCTTTGTTAGTGTTCTTGGCCACCGAATTGAGTCAGTATTCGAGGTTCCATGATATACGCATCATTATCAATACACGCCAAGCCAATTTCCATGTGTGCTTCTTCCTCAAATGCTGCTGTCTTTGAAAAGTGCAGTCAGCATGAATACAAACAGAAATCCCCATTAGAAGAGAGTCAAAATACTTTTCACACAAGCTTAAAAAGAAATTCACAGTTAATTAATGGAGGCTGTGTAGTGGTGTGAAACCCCTCAAGTTCATGTGTATTAGACCATACACTGAAAATACAGATGTTGAAAATCTGAAGTACGGTACTCAAGCAAAATAATTACATAAGGAGTAGATCGAGGATTTGTGGGGCCTGATGCTTACGGGTCCCGTTTTATGAACAAGAATGCAACATGCACATATAAAAGGCAAGGATTTATTGGGAAAGAAAAATTAAAAAATAGAAATGTTATAAAGCTGACAAATACCACAGGCATCACAAATTCCAGAATCATTACACAACATTTGATTAACTAACTGCCTGACGTATTATCCTAACATGGTTTTCCTACATTTTTAGTTAACTATTCTTGGATTGCCTTTTGATGTCAATGGTCATGCAACATCATTTTCTAAAGATAATATAGCCCTCTCTCTAACACATATCATCAAAAACTAGTTTTGATATAGCTTAAGACAGTTTTCATTCAGCCTCACAACTCCTTATTAATAATAGCAGGTGAATTTTGTTAGGTTTCTTATCAAATTGGGAAACATTTTATCAACTTCTTCTGCATAAATACTTCCAAAATTTCTGGGCATCTTATATTCCCTTGCAGAGTAATTAATTACAAATTACTATTTAATACTTCTTTTAGAAACTTACCTCTTAATAAATTACTGCCGTATGATCTGAAACAGTTTGTACAACCTACTTCTCCACGTGAGAGATTTTTCTTTTATATTATTGCTCATATTTATTGTTTTTGTTTCATGATCTACTGAATTCTCTCTGATTTTTCTCTCATTCTTTTGTAAACACATTTAAAGATGAACAGAAGAGGTACTATTTGCATTCATAAGATCAGAAGTCTGGAATTTCTCACTTTACTAAAGCATTTCATAATGGCTTTCCAAATTGCTATTAAAATGGCATGACCCAATATAACTTCTCTTTTAACAGATCTCAAAAATTCCCAAAGCTTCTGCCACCAGCTGACACAGGAGAAGAGTTATAACTTGGGGATGTTGAAATGAAAAGAAAGGTCTAAACCAGAGCGATTATATCCCTTTTGAAAAATGTGCACAACCTACAACCACGGGACCTTTTGGTAAGAAGGGCCTCAAGCCTTTTTGCTTCATGGAAAATCCACCTCTGATTAAATGCATAGTTTGCCTTCCACAAAACACAAGAACATTTAAATTATAATTATCAGATTCGACTGCCACAAGATGGAGAAGGTTAGGAAAAAATGCCACCAATCTTTCCAGTAGAATTCCAGACCTTTGCAACTTCTTTCTTAAACTTAAGGCAGATTGAGTAAACTGCTGCATTAGTCATTGGACAGGGATAATTTACGTGGCATAGAAGAAGCAATTTCTGAAGCATTTTGCCCTCAAACCCTTTTAAATTTGTATTATTTGTGGTTTAAAGCAAATATATAATTCACTCATTCACTCACTCTCCCTCTTTTTATTATTTGTAATGCCTTGTATTAGGCACTAGATCCTGGCAGACAGAAAGAGAGAAAGAGCCCTGTTCCCTGGGAGGGGGTGGGGGGGCAACACCCTAGCCAGGTCCACAAGAAAGCCTGCAAATGACCACCACATGGAATAAGAACTCTTAGAGAAATAAGACTAGCTCTCGACACAGAGGTGGCCATTGCTTGGGAAGTTTCCATTCCTGAAGCAATCAGCCAAAGGATCAGATGTCTGAGCTGCATGATGGAAATCAAAGAAGGCTGATGCAGCTGGGTGTGGTGGTGCATGTCTGTAATTCTAGTACTTGGGAGGCTGAGACAGGAGGATCTCGGGTTCAAGGCCAGCCTCAGCAATGCAGCAAGTTGTCAACAACTTAGTAAGACCTTGCCAAAAAATAAAAAATAAACATAGGGCTGGGGGTGCAGCTCAGAGGTAGTAGAATGTCCCTAGTTTCAATCCTCAGTACCCCCTCCAAAAGGCTGAAGCAGTTAAAAAGAGTATGTGAGGGTATTAAGGGGAATATAATAGCTGATAAACTTATAGGAGAAACAATAGTGTTAAGAGGTAGCATCCATTAAATAATAGACTTATTAGGTAATTTTTCCCAACATTTATGCTAATAAATGTTGAAAGGCAGGATAAATGCAGGACAGGCTGGCGTGAAAGGCATTTTATTGCTCTTCAAAAAGAATAGTAATAATAATGCTAATAGAGCTAAACAATACTGACAGGAAAAATAATGATAACTGTAAGTAAACTAAGATCAATTGTAAATAGTACATAACATGTTCATTCCTATACCTGACATTCCAAAATATAATTTCATTCTGTTTTCTTCTGGAATAAGCCACCTAAAATCCTTCATTTGATTTCTCATATGTAAAAATTTAAAACTACTGTTTCATTACCTGGTAATCTGTTCTTTTTTCAGGGGTATTATCTCACTGGAAAATAAATAATGACAATCCTTTAAGGAGGCATGGCGATAAATTCTGTGATTTGCTTATAAATCGGAAAAAATGCAGGGGAAGAAAAGCAACCTGTGCTAGATCACAACAGGCAACCCACACCGGGGTCCCCAAGGGTCTGGGTCCCTAGTCAAGGCATCAAACTCATCGATCTGCTCATGTATTGCCATGTAATAAACTACCCTGAAACTCTGCAGCTGAAAGCCAGCATTACATTTTGTGCATCTATTTTGGTGGTCAAGAATTTTAAAAGGGCTTGCTTGGACTTGCTTGGTCTCTCATGCATTGCAGTCAGTTGGGGGATGGAGTGGGGAAAGCTAGAGGAGAAATGGGGTGCTGGCCAGGCCCCCCTCTTCTCTTCCTCTTGCTGTCTCTCTTTCTTTCTATTCATGGAGATTTAGGGCCTCTCCACAGAGTCTTCCAACATGTACTGGCCTAGACTTCCTCCCTATATGGTAGTATCGTGCTAGTTGGACTATTATATCACTACTCAGGATTCTAATTCAAGGTTTTCAGAGTCAATTGGAAACTACCTTGTCTTTTCAGCCCTAACCTCAAATGACACAACGCATTGCTTCTTTCATCTTCTAGTGGTTACAAACAACCTACCAGCTGGGGTCCAATCACCATTATTTAGTCTCATTCCCACAATAGATTTAAACGTAGTAGCCCTTTCTACAGAGGGAATTTTAGAAGTTTGCATATGATCTCACTTTATCTGTTGAAGTCATAATAGCAGAGTCTAAACCAATCTGTTATTATTAATTTTTTTTACTAGTCTGGTTAATATCCCACCTGGTATATGACTGACTTTTTTAGTAGTTTCTACTGACCAATGGATGCTTCTCTTCTGAGAGCCTCTGTGCTAGACTGATTGTGAAATATCGTGTGTGTTTCTAAGAAAGGCTTATGGAAGCAGAGGGGAAAGGCAAATGCAAAATTACCTCCACCAGAAACCCAGTTCAAGCCCCTCTGCTTGTTTCTTCTATGTCAGTTTCCTCAATCCTATACCAGTACTTAGGAATTTAAAGATGAGAACTCAGAGAGAGAAGACAGCTGTGTTCTAGAGTAGGAGGAAGAAAAGCATCAACAGTTTTAAGAAAGTGATATACATGTAAAAGGTTAAGTGGCAACTAAAAACCAAAAACCCTCTATCTTCAGGAGATTGGATTTCTTTTCTCTCTTTAGAATGTCAGGGTACAACCACAAATTTTGTAACTTTTCTTTTCCCCTTTTAGAATTTCCCCTCGTAGTTGGTAATGCTGAATGTCATTTCAATGGTGAACAAATCCACAATCCATTTTTTTTTTAATTCAAAGGCTATTTTTCTCTAATTCACTGCAATTATAAAAAGTCCCCACCAAGGAATTATTTAACATTTAGGCTTGAATTGAATACTAGTAGACATGGCTTACAACTAACTCTTATCTTTGTTTCCAAATCTTTTTATTGAAGTTTCTTACAAAATTTATATGTTTAGGGTCTTGAATATTCCAGCAAAAGGCCAGTGGACTTTGAGAGCTTGGCACATGTCACCGAGAGAGTCAGTCAAATGACTGAGCTGATTCTTGAGGAGGAAACACTTTGGTCACTGGGATGCATGAACAGAGTAAATCCAGGTGTCTTTAAGCCAAGAAAGGGTTCCTGCAAAATCCTACTTCTCTTTGAAATATTGAAATAGAAATAAAGAAAGTTCAAATGGCTGCATTGCTCTCATCTGCTTGGCATTGGATCAGGGACTTCTTGCTACATCATAGCATGGTAGAGGGCATCTCGTGGCAAGGCAGAGCAAGCACGTTGGCTGAGGGCACTCTTCCTTTTCCTATAAAGCTGCATCTACCGTCATGGGGGCTCCCACCCTGATGACCTTATCCTAATTACCTCCCAAAGTGACCACCTGTTAACAGCCAAGGATAGAGGGAATCACAAAATGACATGTAAAAGGCATTTTCTATTGTCCACGCCAAACCTGAAAATTCAAAAGTATGCATATCATTTATCCCACAATATCAGTAATGGTTTTCTAGTCAAAACACATATATGGTGATATGAATGTATTGAGGTTATGTTAAAACTCATTCAGTCCTTTGAAAAATCATTGCAACAAGTCTCTAAACCCAGATAACTTTTCTCAATGTGGTAATTCTTCCTCTTTGCCTCGTTAGTGAATGTATACAGTACCTTGTTAGTGAATACTCACAGTATCTGCTTTAAAGACATCTAGCTGAACCATTCTAGCAGGCAAATTAGATGTTTCTCTATTTACTTGATTTGACAATATTACAAAGAGATTTTAAACCATTAAAAGCAGACTTTATCAAGGAGGCAACATCATATTTTGGAAAGAGGGTGAGATTTGAAGCCAGAAGTACTAGGATTGAGTTTGAGCTCTATCATTTACCAACCATGCAACCTTACATAAGTTGCTAATGCTCCTCAAATTTGAGTTTTCTGTCTATAAACTGTCTATAAACCTCTCTTTCTGAATTCTCTTGATTTTTAAACAAGTTCATATATCCAAAAAGTGCTTTATAAAATACAAAGCATTTTTTAATGTAAACTCACATTTTCTGAAAACATCATGCAAATCAATTCTGGAGCCCATAAAACACATATGGAATTGGGTCTATTTGTAGATTTGTAGCCTCCTAATGTGTGAAGACAAGAGTCTGAGCGTGAAAGGGCTGGAGGTTCAATTGCTATCCAATTGATGTCAACATTTACAAAAATTATTTAATTAGGTCACATGGAATGTGGAGCACTGGTGCTAGCGAAGGCAGTCATAAGAAAGAGAAAATTGAAGTCCAGGGCTAGTCATTTCTAATAAATGACCTCGGAGGTTATCTGGCTTCATGGGAACCTAATTTTTTTCCCTCCCTTCTTGTTAATCATTCTTCAGTCCAACATGGCATCAAGATGAAATTGAAACATGCTCCTCCTCTGGCCAGAGTCTATGGTGATAAAGGGGGTGTGCAGGTGGGTGGGTACTGAGAAGTAAGCTGTTGGTATCAGCTCATTCTAACCAGGTCGGCTGAGCCCAGGAAATTACACTGGAACACTCAGAGCCCAGACTTCCTACAGAAAAGTGAAACTAAAAGAGTTCAACTCAATTCTGCTGTTTCTACAGCAATATTATTATAATACCTTAGATTAGCAAATGAAAGGAAGAGTGTTCAGGAAAATAAGGACCATCAAAGAAAGTAACAACCACCTTGTCCAAAGAAGGATTGGCCTTGATCTTGGAAAGAAATTGTCTTTAGTTTATTGATTTGATTGGAATTTTTTTTTAATTTCTTGAATCAGGAACTCAGTAATAACCCAGGAACTTAGAGTTGAATAAAATTATAAACAAATTAAATTTATCAACCCATTAAATACTTTTACATCAGTCTTGGGGTATGTGGTGGGGAGGGAAGGCAGAGCTTTAAGAGTTATTTTCAACTTTTTATTAATATACAGAATTACTGATATTTTCCCCATTATGATTAAAAATATATACATTTTAAGTCATTCAAAATAACTGGTTCAACTAAGATTACTGTGTAGCAATTTTTATCTTTTATTTTCACACTATCTGTCCTTAAATCCATTCAGCTAGACCTTATTTGCAGGCAGGTTAGAGTTCTCTATCTGTTTATTTGACATGACAGTAATACAAAGAGATTTAAATCTGTTAAGATGAGAATTAGCTAGGAGGCAATATTTACTGTGGAAAGAATACAAGATAACTTCACCAAGATCAGCTATGGGTATCAAAGTAAAAAGAAACTCAGCATGTGGGATGGCTTATATACATTTGCAATTGCAAAAATAATATAAAAATATAATTTGAAGGGAAAAATAAATACCTATACAGTGTATTTTTTCTTTTGTCCACCTTTTCTCTAAGACTCTCCAGAAACTCCAAAACCACTATATTGCTGGATTCAGCAATGTCATTGCATGCAGGAGGCCCATCTTAATACTTTTGGTCTCAGGCACCTAGTTATTCTAGTTCATTCAGTTATTTAAGTCACAAGTGTTTATAGAGAAGTCAAGATGGTAGGCACAATGATAAGCACAGAACCTGCAAGGTAGGCCCTCTAAGATTTCCCCTGCAGGGAGCTAATCCCCAACCTGGCCATGTGATCGCAGCAAATATCTGCTCATTTTATTAATTCCTTGAAGACTGACCTTGAGTTGAAGATGGAGATTTTTGTGGCTGTATGTATCCCTGTGGTTAATGCTCATTTCACAAAAATATGCATTTAATAGCACCAGGGACCAGAATGAAGGAGGGTTGGGGATGCTCTGAAGCATTGAGGAGGCTAGCTCATGTCTGGGACAACCTTAAGCCTTGGAGGTTCACCCATCACAAACCCCAAATTATAAGGATTAACAACTAGCCCCAGACATTGCCCTGTGAGGCTCAATTTTGCCAGGAAATCTTCCTTAGTGAGAAGGATGGGCCCATGCTCCTTTGTAATGTCCGCCACCTACCTCAAATGGACTGGACTCCTAGGAGCTGTCCAAACACTGGGGGACTCCGGAAAACAAGGAAACAAAATGTGAAACCCAGCAAAGCCCTTTGAGAGTATGATGATAACCGGGTAATAATGGTTGTTTACCAAGTAATGTGAAGTATTTCACAGTTTGTCTGGCTTAACCAGTTAGGTTAGAGGAAGAGAACACTCCCACAGGAGATGAGGTATCTTGGAATTAAGGCTGCGATTTACTGATAAGCAGAGGGGACAGAGTCCCTCCTCCACCGCTGTACAGATGCTGTACAGATGATTACACATTAGCTAGTAAAAAACAAGCCACTCTGTGTCCTAATCATGTGGCTCAAGGAGAAACCTGCAGGATCTCTTCTTCTTCCTCCTCCGTTGCTGGAACTTGTCATTGAAGTGAGCTAACCTTACTTATATTTTTAATCACATGGTTCCCTATCTGGCTGTTCAGATCCTGTGCAAACTAATCGGAGGCATGGAGTTCCCTGTGACGTCAGTAACAACTGACCTATTCATCTCTGCTCCCAGACTGGTGATCTGCAAATGTAGGTTCAAAAGAAAGAGCACGAAAGCTCATTATCTTCTTGTGTGCTTAGTTAGTAATAGGGGAAACCCAAAAAGAGAGGGACGAAACCCACAAAGAGAGAGTTGGGGGAAGAAATCCTCTGAGAAACCTGGCTATATGCAACAGACCCATCGAAGGGAGAAAGAAGAAAAGTTCGAAAATATTTCTTCTAAGGCCTGATCAATATCTCTGTTTTCAATCAAAAGTGCTCTGTGTGCCAGTACACATCTTCAGTTAAACCTCCCCAGCAAATTACTTAAGGAGCAAAGGTCCAGCCCATGAGTTAACAGAAGCATTACCTCACCTGCAAACAATTCCATTAACCATTCACACCCTGAGGTCAAAAATCCTTTAATCTTTTTTTTTTTTTTTTTTTTTTTTTGCTGGAAGTTTCTCAACTTTCCAAGCAATTACAAATGTGACCCTCTGTCCCTTAAGGACAGGAAGCTCAAGGCGACTTTGTTCTAATCAATAAAGAAGGGGCTCGGAGAATGTCTATGGCATTTCTGAACCATGGGAAGCACTATAATCTTAGAGAAATTACCAGTGCCAAGTTATACGGACATAAGTACACAAGAAAACAATAGTATTAAAAAAAATTGAGAAGACTTTTCCTCAGTTGATATTTAAGAGATCATTAAAGTGACTGAGTCTCCAGTAGAAGCTGCTAAAACAGTTCAGAAGAGATGGATGATTCTTGGGACAGCTCAGGGGGACTCAAGATAATCTGGAAGCCCAGTACAACAGTCTCGACCTATCTGTGTGGCTGGCTGGGTCTCTGTCTCTTCCTTCCTGTGGTGCACCGGAGCTCAGACATTCTCCTTTACCACAATTTTAAAAATAATCCTAAACAAGAAAGGCGTAAAGCTAGTCACGGGGGATAAGTCAGGTTCTGATGCTAATGCAGTGGGGTTGGGAATCCCAAGGATCCAGGTACTGAGTGCATTGCTACCTGCAAAGGAATCATCCTGAAAGCAGCCCAGAAAAAGCCAGGTTGAACGTACATCCTCATCTAGGTAATGCGGTGTGTTGCAGCTCCTGTCCCCCCAGACAGAAACTATGACTGTCAGTGGCTTCGAGAAGCAGAAGGAATGATAAACAAAGAGTCTACACTGTCTCGTTGTGCAGATAGTCATTTTTCTCATCTGTGTGGGTGAGAGACACAGACAAATACAGCAGGGAACCATTTCGAATAAGGACTACTTGGAGCTGATTTTGACCGCACGAAAGCAATTCATTTCTAACTACAGAACCTCAACCTGGTTGGTCCATGTCACTTGCAGGGAATGAATCAGCCAAGCGAGTGGGGCCATCAGAATCTGCCTGCAGAGCTGGTGTCTCCGTTAAATAAAACCACAAGAGTCAATGTGACTCTGATGTCATTCTGGGCCTGCAAGGGGTGGGAGGAAGATGGGGGATAGTTTTACTCTTAAAAAGCTAAGCAACCTAAATATTTAAGAAAAGTTGTATGCACCTACTATTAAAAAGCCTAGACCATATTAACTTTAAGAGAGATTAAGTAGTAGGAAAACTTTCTATTTATTTATTTATTTATTTTGCAGTACTGGGGATTGAACTCAGAAGCATTCTACCTCTGAGCTATACCCCAGGCCTATTTTTTATTCTTTATTTTGAAACAAGGTCCCACTAAGTTTCAGAGGGCCTCACTAGGTAGCTGAGGCTCTCCTTGAACACGGATCCTCTGGTCTCAGCCTCTCAAATGCTGGGATTACAAGCATGCACCACCACACCGGGCTAAATTTTTCCTTTTTAAAGCTACACTAATTACATTCATTCCTCTATTCGAAATTCTCAGTATCATTTTTCTAAAGCTATGAGTTTCAAGATACTGGACATGTAAACTGAGTATACATACAATAAAGTATAAAAAAGATTTTGGTTTCCTTTCACTTTTTTTTTCACTCTTTCAGATACTACTGTAACTTTGTCAAATACTTTTTTAGATGTAATTCCTTAGCATCCTTAACATGTGTCTTAAATATCGTATCTCAGTTTCTTACATAGAAATCAGGATTTTTTTTTCCCAAATTTTCCTTCTTTTCTCCTGATGTCAACCTCTTCCTCTGAATTGTGCCTTCTTCCCCCTCTCCTGAACATTAGAACCAATTTGATCTTTGGAGGTCGAAGACATCACTGACCCAGAGCTACATTCCCATTACTACTCTAATTTTTCTTACCCGAAGCTTTCTTTTTTTTTTTTATGAGCCTTGGGCAATTGGCCTTATCCATTTGTTAACTGCTCATTCCCCTTAAGCAAACACAGTATGGTCCCATGGTTTCTGCTCCAAGCTGCATCAGGACAACGTTATCCATGCCCATCAATACCGTCCCCTCCTCTTCCTCCCTGGAGCACCTGCTCTGCATCGCTGACCTCCCAGCCCTATGATGTCACACCACTGTTAACATTCTCCACCCCGCTCATCGCTTCCCTTCTACTCTTTCCTGAACCCCGACTATATGGAATTCCCCTCTTGTTGTAATAATCCGATGTTTAAATTTAATTTGCCTGTATATTCAAACCACATTTCAAAATTTCAGAAATTGTTATAAAAGAACATCAGCAGAAGATAGGCATCGAATACTTTGGTAAATGAAAGACCATTCATCTAAAACCAATTTTTTATATCATCGATGGTAAGCTCCTTTTCAGTCTTCCTAATCCGTGGACCTAAGCTACACCCACTAGTCAAAACACTGTTAGTAAAATCCAATCAACACAAAAATGGCATTCTACTTCTTATTTGGCATCTGGGATATCTAACATTCCTTCTATCATTTTGCCAATAAATACTTACAGGTTTTAGAGTGTGAAAAACGACTGGCCCTTGTGATTTTATTAGAGAGACATATATCACTGTGCTTGCAGATTTTAGCTTATTAAAATGTTTACCGTTGTGCTAGCTATCCACTTGTCTCAGCTCTACACCCTGCCTTCTACCTTCAACTCCCTAGTGATAGAGATGGGACCGTGCAAGCTGCACCCAATAGGAGTTTTGCCAATAGGGGGCACTATTTAGGCCTCTGCAAACTGGAAGAGGAAGTCGATACTAGTCACTTCCTGTTTGCTGCCTGTGGGCTTCCTACTTCCGTGACCATTGCATCAGTTTTGTTGCTTCATTCAGACAACAGCAATTCTTCCCTCTAGCAGTTGATTTGCATGTGTGGAGTTTTCTAGCACTTCCATGCCATCTTTATCATACATCTCTTCCCCTTGATACCAGCTCCAGTCCCAGTCCCTCTTCTCCCCTTAAGACCTGGCTCCTGGCTCCAAGACCCCCTACTCTGAGCTCAGATATACCAGCATGAACCAGACAGCTGTCCCTTCTCACAAATCTGTCTTTCAGCAACTGCAGGGGCCCCTTTTCTGAATGTCTGAGCTTCAATCATTTCAAACTCTTCCTTTCGTACTTCCTGTCTGGAGGCAGAAGCTACTTCCTGCGATCGTTACCTACATGATACGTTAGAGTTTGCTTTTTATTCTCTCAGTTACTAACTAAAAATGGCTAACAATACTTTATATGAAATACTCTCAGTCCAATAACTGGAGTGGTTTCTCTCTCCTGTTTGGATCCTTCAAACTCATTTTAGAAACAATTATTACTAATTAAAGACACCATTGCAAGCCAAGCATGATGGCACATGCTTGTAATCCCAGCATTTGGGAGGCTGAGACTGGGGGATCCAGGTTCGTGACCAGCCTCAGCTACTCAGTGAGGCCCTCCCCAACTTAGTGAGACCCTGTTTCAAAATAAATAATATAAAAAAAAATAGGGCTGGGGGTGTAGCTCAGAGGTAGAATGCCCCTGGGTTCAGTCCCTAGTACCACACACACACACACACACACACACACACACACACACACACACACACAAAAGACACCATTGCTTGAGAAGTGGATTTCAGGGTTCATGAATAAAGATGTTTTCATGATTGCTCTTCACAAAGAGCTTGATAACATACATTGTCAAATAGGGTGTCATTGACCACTAAAATCCAGAGGGGAAAAAATTTATAATTGCTAAACCATATTCACATGCAGAATAATCTTTTACTCAATATGATAGATACTGGAGTGGCCACCAAGGTCTCCTCTTTCCTTATTGCAGGGAGTATTGTCAGATGATAGCTCACATTCAAGTCCCTACAAGAATTATCCTCAGCTGATAGGAGCTGACGGGCTCCAGGGTGTATGCTACTTCCTGGGTGCAGCCAGTGTCCAAACATAGACCCATTCAGGGTGACTATCTTGTGTTATCTGAAGCACTGTCTCTGTTTCTGAGCTCCCCGGGAGATCAGCTGTGTTGCAGTTCAGTTCTTCTTTCTGACCAATCTTGCTTCTCTCAACTGCTGATAGATGCTGATCACGCTGTTCACAAATCTCCGTGTCATAGTTAGATTTCTGGGTAATACAATGGATGACATCCAAAATATGCATGAATCCAAGTTCCTGAAGATTTGGCACTCCTCCTTGTCAAAAGACCTCAAGGAGACCGCCTGGGGAACATCATACATGCTAGGCAAACGCTAACACTAAATTGATTATACTACTACTTTGATGGTAGTTTCCTCTCCAGGAGAAAGAGAGTGGGTGGAATTATCAAAACCAAGAAAGAAAGTGGAAAGGAAAAGGAGGCATCTCAGTACTATCCGTCTTAGCAAGGGTTTACAAAAGCAAAATGTGGCTGAATAGATTATGAGCTGAAAGGCCAACAGAAAGAGTCAAATAAAAATATGGATTCTTTTTTTTTTTTACATTCATACTTAGCAGACACAAGTCACTCACAATATATCCATGGGCTCCCTCCTGTCATAACGCAGGACCGCAGAGAAGGCAAAGCTCCCCGTGGGGATATGGAATGATGGAAGATGAGACTTGAGAAAGGGCAATGGGGAGAGAGATACTATCAGCATCATTCCAGATTTAGAGAATGTCTATGCAAAAAAGAAAGACTAAAGATTGGCACCATGGGATGAATTTCTGTGTTCCCTCTCCCCCAAATTCATTTATTGGATCTCTTGCTCTCAATGTGGCTGTATTTGGAGATGGAGCATTTATCAAAGTAACTTAGGCTAAATGAGATCATAAGGGTTAGACCCAAGTCTAATAGGATTAGTGTCCTTACAAGAAAAAAACAGTAGAGGGTCTGTTCTTGCTCTACGATGCAAGGAAACAGTGAGAAGGTAGCCCTCTGCGAGAGATGCAGAGAGACGTCATCAGTTACCCAATGAGCTGGCTCCTTCATCTTGAACTTCCAGTCTCCCAAATTGTAGGAAACAAATGTCTGTTGTGTAAGCCACTTAGCCTGTGATGTTTTGCTATGGTAACCAAGCTAAGACAATTGGTTAAATGGTTACTGTAATAACTCTGTTCATATGGTTAAACCCAGAGTTAAAGAATTACTTCTTACCTAACCCATCTGGGCATTATCTTAAAATCCCTGACCTGCCCAGTCCTTTCTGGCTGATGATACCTCACTTGATTACTAAGCTCTTTCTCGAACCTGAGATCTCAACATGACTTAGAAGCTTTAGGCTGCCTGCAAGTTTGCAAAGATTACAGAATCAAACCATGATAAGATTGTAATGGACTTTGGCACAGTTAAAAGCAAACTCATAAAGTGATAATATATATGCAAATGATCTTAATAGCAGTTATAGGAAATGTTCATCATTTTCTAACAATCATTGACATGTATTGATTGCTGTGAATAAGGCATTGCTCTAATTTCTCTTTAGACATTATTATGTTTACTCTTACAATTGCCTTTTGAAATAGGTATGATAATATCTCTATTACAAAGATGAGTAAATAACCTAAGGCCCAGAAAAGTTAGGGAACTTTCCCAACAACAGTTTAAAAAAGATTGAGGCTGGAGGTGTGGCTCAGTAATAGAGTGTTTGCCTAGCATTCATAAAGCCCAGCACTCCCTCCCCTCAATATATATATATATATATATATATATATATATATATATATATATATATATATATATTAAATTTTAAGAAATGAAATAAAAAGGATTGAGCATGGATTTGAACCAGAGGAGTTTGACTACATGTTCAGCATCTTAAGCATAATCCTGGAGGCACCTGTCCTGCTATTTTCTCCAGAGAGTCACACTAGGTCATTCTAAGGCTGTGCATCTTCTGTACATCTGATGTCTATCGAGATATATCTCTATACGAGGCATGAATAACCTGTGGAAAGGCACCATCAAAAAGGCTTGGGGAGTCTCCTTTTGCATCCACCTACATGTTTGCCCAAAACAAACTTCAAAGAATGGCCCAATAGTCTCAACAAGGGAAAGCTCAAAGTTGTTTATCTTAGGTGATTTGGAATAGTATACTGACCTCTCAACTATTTGCTCAGTTTCTTTTTCCTGTGTTCTGGAAAACACTACATTTGTGTTGGTGCTAAAGCAGCACTAATACTAGCAATGACGCTACTGGATATTAATTTTTAGTCAATATGACTCAAAGAAAAATACACATACATTCCTCAGGGAAATATATACTTTCATCTATATGTATATGTTATAGGCATGGATTTTTTTCTCTCCGTTGAGACGCTCTGCCCTTTAATTTGTAGGACAGTTTCTTTACAAATCATAATCCTCTGTATGATACTCAATGAACAGAGAACATTAAGAACTATAATCTGTTTGAATTAGACGTGAGGTTTACTATAATTCAGAAACAACCTGCATTATTTCTTTCTTCTATAGTGTGCAGGATTCTTACAACTAGCTAACACTATTATCTATGAAAGGGCACCCTCAAATGTGTATGTGTGTGTGTGTGTGTGTGTGTGTGTGTGTGTGTGTAAGCATACTACAGCCATAGAGCTGGAGGAAATTAATGTTCTACAATCTGACTTCTCATAAATATTTACATGTCAGTGTCAGGAGTGGTATACCTGATGTTTCTAAACACTTGGTGTGTGCTAGGTACTATTCTAATTGTTTTATGCTTACTAGCTCATGGAATTCTTACCAGATAAGCATGGTCCTACTTTCATACACATTTTTGATATTTTTATATGAGCTTCTCTTTCACAGTGGGAAGTGTCTTCCATAGCAAACAGGCCAGTATTTAAAAATCTGTCTGCCTCCTTTTCCAAAGGGAATTGATTTTGTTACAACTTCCTTGTTAGTTTTGAGAATAGCAAATAGTCTCATTATGATTTATTACAAAGCCCATGCTAGCTGAGTGAAGATATTAAGCTTAAGAATGAAAATGAAAACAATTATCTGTTCCCATACAGTTATTAGAAAACACAATCCCCTTCATTCTTAGAATAATATACAGTCCTCTAGACAATGAGATCACAGACAAAGAAAGCCCATTGGACAAAATCCCCTAGAAAACCCTAAATATTTTTAGAACTTTCAAATTTAATTTCCTCTAAAACAATATGATCTCAGAAAAGAGTCAGTGGCCATAAAAATGTTTCCATAGGAGAAGCATTGGTATTTTAATATAATAATTAGTAAAATGCCAACGGGGTTGGTTCTAAAAGTACAAGGGAACTTAACCGCATTTTTTTTAGACATCAACAAAACAAAAGGAAATGAGAACCCATTTTCCTAGAGAATTCTGAAGTATTAATTATCTTGTAAATTTTGATGATGGCATTGTATGGACAGCTGCTAAACTCTTTCAGGGGTCAGTCACTGACTCCAATTTGAGCATTAACTTGTATTGATAATCAAATCTAATGGTGTTATATGTTTCCCCTCAGACAAATGAATCCCTTTGATCCTAAGGCTCATAGAAGATTCACATCAGCTCAATGAAATTTGGTGAATGACGATGTGAGCTGATGGAGTTTATATCTTCCCCGATCTGTCATGTGTCCCAAAGAGGACACAGTATCATATTTAATCACTGAGAAAGACGCATGAAATTCAAGCCAGCCCCATTTATTCATCTTATAAGAAAAACCAGGTTCAACAAGACTAACTGCTTTGGATCCTACACTAGAACAAGATTCTCAAATATGTCCAAGCCAAAGTAATCTGGGGCCCCACTGTTAAGGGGCAGTGGACTTTCAGTAGAGTCTTGACTCATGTGAGAAATTCTGTGATGTGGGGAGTTTCGATCCTTCCCATTCAAGGTGAGCCTGGACCAGTAACTTAGGTGTAGCCTGAGAGATTATCAGCCATGCAGAAAGTCGGTCCCCATCCAGACCTGCTGAACCAAAAGCTGTCTTTTGACAAGGGCTCCAGGTGATTATGATGCACAATGAAGGTTGAGAAACAGTGGGTGAGATTACAGGATCAAGATCAGGTAAAGGCTTCTTTGTCTCTGTCCATATTACAAGTCAGTTGACCATTTTGGGGACTCACACTGGTGGTATAGCTCTGGGGAACTCAGAATGCTTGCCTCTTCTGAACTGAAAACATCGATGCTTTCTGCTCCAGAGGGCCAGTGGACACGGCCGGATGCAGCAGAAAGCCAAAGACGTTTCATGGACAGGTGCTTAATGTGGATGGAGGCATCTCCTGGTAGCACTGCAGAGAATCAGGCTCTTTTGATCCCAAAGATCAAGTTAGTGAAGAAAAGAGAAAAAAAAAAAAATCAAGAAGATGTAAAAATGGCTACCACCTAGCTAATGTTACTTTGCTGTTTAGTAATTAACTAACAACTCTAATCTTCCAACCGCACTGGAGAATAGTTGGTATTTTCCTTATTTTATAAATGAGGAAATGGAGGCCCATGGGAATGGATTCAAGGGTCCCAGATTATGGAAGTAGTAAATGACTGACTGGTGTTCTTATCCTTCTGCCCTAAGCTCAGGGCAGACTAGAGCATGGCACATGGTGGCTTGGAATCTAGGCATAACATTTGGTTCATTGTTGACCTCCTCCCCAAAGCAGTGCAACTTTGGTACATGCAAATCATTATACTAAATCCACATAGCAACCCCTTTCAGGACTAAATTTAGGAGGGGAAACACATTTAAATACGCTCTTAAAGGAAGACACATTCAAAGTGAAAGTGAAACACAGGCTCCTAAAATGGTTTGGTAAATGAGTCAGAGTATAGAGTGCAAAAATCATATTTGCACAGTTGAGCAGGTCTTCTCTAAACATATTGCAAAAAAATAAATAAAAATAAAATGGCAGTGACATAGGAATAAAAATAGCCGCCCCTACTTCTCTAAAATAGAAACAATATTTGCATTTCCTCTAGCTAATGCATTGCCTGATCATCTTCTTTATGTGAGTTTACATTCACCGATCAGAATCAAGTATAATCCATTCAATTAAGGGAGTTATTGTACCAGACCTGCATTGAAAACTGGGGGTAAGGTTCAACCCCAGTTCTGCAACAGTCCAAAAAAAAATTTTGTTCCTTAGAGAAGACTGATACACAAATTTAAAAAAGAGAAACCAGAATCTACTAATTACTTTTCTCTTTTGTTTCAATCTGGGGGAAAAAAAACAATAACAACAAAAAAACGGAGTGAAGATTCCTTGAAGTCGATTTCACAGCAATTCCTGTGGGGTTGTAAGATAAAAGCCAAAAGTGGTTGAAATTACTTAAAATGCAAAAGTGGCAAAGGGAACTATTGTGGGTAGGTTATAAATGACTTTGGAGGTTTGGGAAGGCCACATCTCCCAGGCCAACTGAAAAAGTCATTTTAATCTGAAGATAGTAAACCCCTCTTCGTGTATTGCTTATGTATTGGAACATCTTCTTATTAAATTATAGTGTTTTATAACGAGGGAATAAAATTGCTATCATGTTTACTATGCAAAATCCCTGCTATTTTTCAAATGTATATATATTTTAATATGAAATTGAAATTTAATATCTAAAGCACCAAGCAATAAAACCAACCCAGCTAGTTTCAAACCCCGCTTAAATTATTTTTTGAATTTTGTATCTAATAACATAGTACAATAACACTGAAACAAGATTAACACTATGATACTATTTGTTTAGGAAACCAAGAGCGTTGCTATGGAAACAGACATTCTGCATATCTATGGAGACAGTGACAGTGTTGTAAATAATGATACTGAAAAGCTGAACCTAGTAAACTTAGCATATGAATTCTAAAAAAGAATAGAGTATGGGGATGTGGAAGAGGGAAAATTATATCTTTTTGTAAAAGAAGCATTGTTACTTTTTTTTCTCTCATGATCGAACTTTTTTAAGCTAAGTTTTCAAAACTCTGTTCCTCTACAATCTCCTGCTAGACATTATCTTATTAACAATCCAAATCATAACTGACTTATATTTAACATGGAAAATCATTGAACACTTTTGGACTCAATTTTAGTTTCATAGCCTCTTATAAGCCAAATTGCTTTTCCCAAAAAAAATGTTAAAATGGAAAAATAAAATTGCAGAAAGAATCTGTTTAACTTTATCATATTTTAAGGTTCTAAAGTAATGTTCCTTAATAATGATCTAATTTTAAATCGGATTATTAAAATGAAATTAGTTTGTTTTCTGCTATGAACATTTGGAGCCATTTTTGGAATACATATGATTTTGCAATGATTTGGCTTCCTCATCTTGTAATAGAAGGCAACGTCTATGCCTATTCACCTTCACGTCCTCTGATATTGATAATTCTGCATTTGGAATTACTCCTCCCCTAGAGGGGCAACAATCGAACATCTTTTTTTTTTTTTTTTGCGGTACTGGGGATTGAACTCAGGGGCATTCTACCTCCGAGCTACACCCCCAGCCCTATTTTTTATTCTTTACTTTGAAACCGGGTCTCCCTAAGTTGCGGAGTGCCTCACTAGGTAGATGAGGCTGGCCGCGAACCCGGACCCTCCGATCTCAGCCTCCCAAATGCTGGGATTACAAGTGTGAGGCAATAATTGAACATCTTAAATGAGGAATTTCAGTTAGATCATTGGCTTCCATTTATTTATTTATTTATTTATTTAGGTACTAGGGATTGAACCCAGAGGCATTCTATCTTCCAGCTACATCCCCCACCCCTTTTTATTTTTCGTTTTGAAACAGGGTTTCTCTAGGATGCTGAGAGTCTCACTACATTGCTGAGGCTGGCCTCAAACCTGTAATCCTCCTGTCTCAGTCTCCCAAGAACTGGGATTATAGGCATTCGCCACCGCACCCAGCTCAAAAATGTTGTTTTGATCAGCCTGAGCTCCCATAATAAAATGCCACAGACCAGGTGGCAAATTAATTTGCCACAGTTCTGGAAGACAGAAAGTACAAGATCAAGGTGCCAGCCAATTCAGTTTCAGATGAAGTTTTCTTCCTGGCTTGTAGGCCCCACCTTTTTGCTAAGTCCTTGCATGGTGGGGTGCTGAGAGAGGGGGGAGCTAGCTTACTTTCTGGAGTCTCTTAAAAGAACACGAATTCTTTGGGATTAGAGCTCTACCTTCCTGGCTTCCTTGAACCCTAATTACTTCCTTCTCCAAATACAAATATACTAGGGGGTTAGGGCTTCAGCAGAATTTTAGGAAGAAACATCTCCATCCATTGAAATCTTAACCTAACCTTGTGTTTTACAGTTAAAAAAAAAAGATAGAAACAAGGATATTGTTAGTTAAACACTGGTATAGACATTTAATGGATGCTTACATGGTCATTCAGTATTATATTACCCAAGATTCTTCCATAACCTAGAAAAGGTCTTATACATATGATAAGTGGAAAACATAGCATATAGTCTTGTGTATGTTTAGAATTTATGGACAACCAGGTAAACAAAAATACCTCTGCCTGGAGAAGACACTTAAGGTAATACGTGAACACATGGTCGAAGCAGTCAGTTGTGGTGTTGCACACACATAATCCTAGTACATGGGTAGATAGGAGCCTGAGACACATGGATTGCAGGTTCAAGGCCAGCCTGAACAACTTAGTGAAATCCTGCTTCAAAACAAAAATTAAAAAGGGCTGGAGGTATAACTCAGAGGTCAAATGCCCTTGGGTTCAATCTCCAGTAGAAATACAGACAAAGATCATCTTTGAGTAGTAGATAGGCTTGACTTTTATTTTTTCTTTTTACTATTCTATATTTCCCAATATCCCTTCATGAATATTTACTGCTTCTTATTAAAAAGAAGTTTTAGTTATCCAACTAAATTTATTGTCATGATTTGAAGGATAAAATGATGATACCACATGTTTTCCACTTTACTAAATTGATGACTTAATCCCTTGTTCTTTTCCATTTAAATAGGACCAAATTATAAAAATCCACACCTGAAAAATCCCATACCAAAGTTGTTATCTGAACATTCATCCTCAAATGTAATCTGAATAGGTTTACAAATGTGTTGGTGGCAATTAAGATATCCCTTGTAAAAAGATGGGAAAGTCATTGCAAGCTTGCTTTCACTAAATAATACTCCTTTTCAATGAAATCTTCTATAATATTCCGATATATAATCTACACCAAAGGAGAACATGGTGGAAGAGGTTGAGCAGGGCATTTCCCTACTTTCATCCTCCTGAGGACTACGGAGGGACCTCTGCCAAGCCCAGGGTTGCATGGTACAGTACTGACTTAGTGAGTAGAGTTCTGGTTTGCAGACTCAGCTTCCCACGTAACTATCTGAACCATTTTCAGAAAATTACGGCACAATGCTGATGGATTACATGAGCTGTATGGTCTCTTCCAACTCGATGACTCTTTAAACCCGTCTTTAAACTCTTTAATGGGTTAATTCCATTAGTAGATATTTTTACATTATCCAATATGCATCTGAACAGTTGCTATAAAATTAATAAAAATCACCCCCTTTAATTCATAAGTATCTTCAAACAATGAGTCACTTCACAAAAAATAGACTTCACTTCGATGCCCCTCAGCCCAGGACCTCTTTCCATGTTTAAGGTTTAGCTTCTGCAATCAAAGAAAGAAGCTGTGTCACTTCTGTGATGGTTAGTTTTATCTGTCAACTTGGCTAGGCCATGAAGGTCAAATACGTAATCGAATATTATGTCTGTGAGAGTACTCTTGAGTGAGATTTGAATATAAATTGATGGACTTTGAATAAAACAGATTATCCTGCATAATGTAGATGGATCTCACTCAATCAGTGGAAGACTTAAATTAAAAAAAAAAAAAAAAGCCGGGCGTGGTGGCGCACGCTTGTAATCCCAGCATTCGGGAGGCTGAGACCAGAGGATCCGGGTTCGCGGCCAGCCTCAGCTACCTAGTGAGGCACTCCGCAACTTAGTGAGACTCGGTTTCAAAATAAAGAATAAAAAATGGGGCTGGGGGTGTAGCTCAGAGGTAGAATGCCCCTGAGTTCAATCCCCAGAACCGCAAAAAAAAAAAAAAAAAAAGGCTGGTCCTTTCTGAGCAAAAAAGAAGTCCCGAAGATGCCCTGTGATCTCGATCTGCAACAAGGGGCTCTTCCTAGTTCTGCACCAAACTGTCTTTGAACTTGAAAAGCAACTCTTTCCTGACTTGCTAGCTTACCCATCCTTTCTACCAGATTTTGAGATCACCAAGCCTTCTCAATCCCATGAGACAGCCTCTTAAAATAAATCTCTCTGGCTCTATCTATTTAGTTTCCTTATTGTTTCTTTTACTCTGAAGGACCTCAAATGATGCATCTACTTTTATTACAAACATTTTTTTGTGTGTGTATGATACTGAGGATTGAACCCAGAGGCATTCATTCTACCTTTGAGCTACATTCCCCGCCTGATTTTATTTTTTATTTAGAAACAGGGTCTCACTAGGTTGATGTGAGTCTCACTACTTGCTGAAGCTGTCCTCAAATCCGCAATCCTCCTGTCTCAACATCCCAAGAACAGGGATTACAAGCATGCAGAGCCACCATGCCAGGCATAGAAACATTTTTTTTTTTAAAGAGAGAACATTTTTTTTTTTTTTTTTTTTGCGGTACTGGGGATTGAACTCGGGGGCGTTCTACCTCCGAGCTACACCCCCAGCCCTATTTTTTATTCTTTATTTTGAAACCGGGTCTCACTAAGTTGTGGAGTGCTTCACTAAGTAGCTGAGGCTGGCTGCGAACCCGGATCCTCCGGTCTCAGCCTCCCGAATGCTGGGATTACAAGCCTGCGCCACCACGCCCGGCTGAGAGAACATTTTATATTGAAGATAATTCTCCATGAATCTCACATTTCTGCATACTAAATGAGTAGGGGCAATGAGTTTGCTCTGAATTATTTTTTCAAAAATGTTTATGTAGTGAGCAACTCAAGAAGACAGAGATAATGTTACCCTCAAAGCAAAGGACAGATATTCTCACTGTCATTATGAAAGGCTGCAGCTCATACCCCATGTTTAGGATTCTGTCCTGAAATGGAATCCCTTACATGTACAAGTGTCACCTGACCTTCTTTGAGTCATCCCCATGAGACGGTGGAGTAGGAGAACTGAAATTGCTGATACCCTCTGGCTATTTCTACTGCTTAAGTCATACAGTTCTCTTTAACTTTGACCTAGAATACACATGTCTTCTGTCAGCACCCATGAAATTATGGTAAGATAACTTAGGAACTCACAAATAGGATAAAGTATCAGACTCTGGAAACCGAATGCTTTCCAGGTGTTTTAATAAAATAAGCCAAAATTTCAACGATTGAAATCTTGTCAAATACATTGTCTAAGGGTCTGATAACTCCACCCCCCTTTCCAAAGGTGTGGTCTAATTTTGTTCCCCTTCAGTGTGGCTGAAGTCGGTGACTCATTTCTAACCAACAGAATGTGGCAGAAGGAACAGTGAGTGACTTCTGGGGCTGGCCCCAGTGGCCTTAGCACATCTTTCTCTCTCTCTCTCATGTTGTAAAGACACTCAAGTGTGACTGGGTCGTCTTGGAAGAAGACACTCCAGCCCCAGTCACGACTTTGCATGATGGTAGCCTCAAGAGGTATCTCGACTACAGCCTCAGAGTTTCTACACCAGAACCACACAGCTAGCCACACCCCCAAATCCGAAACCACCACATCTGGGTGAGATAAGAAGCACGCGTTGTTTTTAAGCCACTACGTTTTGGGAGCTATTGAACAAACAGGGTGAGAAGTAACTAATACAGATTGCAAACACCACACTGAGATGAATCTGTTCTGGCTGAGCTTACCAATGAAATTATCCTAAGCCCGTAATCACCCACACCACACAAATAGACGCATAAAGGGAGTCAGTTTTAAAACATGCTTTCTCGGGCACTGGCATGAAATTACAAGTTCTGTGGCCTCTCTAATAGAATCATAACAGAGAGCAAAGGACACAGAAGATATTCTGTGAATGTTTTCAAGGAAAAAAAGCTACCTATCATCATATTTTGTATGTATATTTTGATATATACATATACATATATATATATGTCAATCCCAGGAGGAGTAGCCCCTTACTCTGGGCTTCTACATGACCAAATGCACAGGGATAGGTGCAAACAAACAAATAAAACCTGAATGAACAAATACAACAGCAAAACTGAAAATTTACTAATGGAATCAGAAAGACTTGTTTTGCCCTTTGGCGTGGTCTGACCTTGGCCAAGTCATTAAAACTCTCTTTTAGGTGGCTTCTCAGTAAACAAAACAGTGATCCCTTGTTATCTGAGTGTTTGTGATGATTAAATGAGAACCATAAACAGCATTTGCTGCGTACTAGACATCATATAATTTAACCGCCCTAGAATCTCACCCTGTTTTTTCCCAGCATAGGAGGTTTATACTTGATCGGGTGTCCATGATCTCAGATGATATGGCCTAAATAAAATCCATTACTTCCCTTCTCTGTGATGACGGCACACATTTTCTTGTAACTGTGCTTTCTCTATAACAAAATAATTCATCCTTAGTGATTACAAAGCAATAAACCTTAAAATGCATCATACTAATGAATATTTAAAAGTTACCGCTATGCAGCATGACTGTTTTTGTGATAGATGAGACATTCTGACTAAAGATCATGAGGGGGAGGGCAACTTCATCTGCTCCTACAGATCTTCACTACTGCACCAAGGTCTCGCTTCAGAGGCCTTGAACTTGAGGAGCTCAGCCCTCAAAGCCTGAATAAAATGATAATCCATTGGAATGCAAGAGAAGGCATTAAAACTTCTGCAGGCATTTGCTTTTATCTGATTCATTTTTTAAATGGATGTTTCTGCATATCTTTTGCAACGTTCAAAATGTGACAAGAAGATTTACATCTCTATAATTTCTAAGGGAGTAAATATTAATGTCCTCTGAGGTTTATGATCGAGAACTTTTTAACGGATGGGATTGGTCACCCCAAAACGTTTGGAAACTTCTGCTGCCAATCGCCATGAAAATTAGAGTTGTGACCGACACTTAGCATTTGTAGGAACCGAGACCAATTGTGTCAGCCAACTTCTGAAAAGCATGTGCCAGAAAAATGCAAGATAAAGTGTCTGGATTTCAGGACTAACCCAGAACTATTGATAAAAAGGTTGTCCTTCTTTCAGATAAGATGTGCTCTGTAATAATCACCAAGTGACAAGTGGTAGCATGAAGCAATAACCAAGTGAAGATTATTCTTGTACCAGAGATTAATAAAACAATATTTTCACTGTAGGTTAGAATGTTTCCTATCTTTGCTGTTTATTGAGAAGAGGCAGTCTGGAACCAGATATCAAGGAGCTGCTTATACTCTACCTGGTCTTTAAAATATATAATGCATTTCTAAGACCAATGAAGGGCATCGGTATGGTACCCAGCACGAGAAGTGGTATCACCCATCTATTTGTTGAGATTATATATTTCGACTAAACTTTGGACAAGTAACGATAGATTGAGTGTATATTACTAAAATAGTGAACTATGTCCTGGTGAAAAAATAATTTGGAACATATAATAGTCTATTGCTGGTCTTCTGAAGAGTCCAAGATGTCGCAAACAGACTGTTTTATTTATTAACTTAAAGGATCTACCTGCACATTAACATTTTATCATTCTCTACCAAATGACTCCAACGACCCTGTTTTAAATGTGACATCAATTTTTGTTTCTATTTTAATTGCAACAATAACATATTAGAACTGCTCTCTGATGATTTTTAATTCAATAAGTGGAAATGCAAACCTGATAAGAATACACAAGGCCTAGATAAAGCTTTTTAGTTCTTCTTGGTGCAAAGAGAGATGAGTAAGATATTCGTGAAAGTCCAGTTATTCTACACACCAGGCCTGAATGCCAACCCAGGTATCATTCATTCACAACACACCAAGGAGTTTAAGCAATGATGAATTATTCCCAGTATCTTTCACAATTACTGAACATCCAAGAAGAAATTATGCAAAGCATTCGAGGTCGCTAATTATTTTAGTGGTGCCTTGCAATTTTGAAGTTTCAAAGTGAGTCATGTTTCCATTGTGGTGCTAGGCGACTGCCTTAGCTCACTATCATTGATATTTCAACTCACATATTGGGAATTTCCTCTGAGGGAAATAAAGCTGTGATGATGTTCTCTGCACAGTAACATTAGAGTTGAATGAACTGCTAAAAGGAAAAGATAGACTATAATGTGTCATAGCAAATAGGAACGAGTGGTTATGCCTGCTGATAGAAAATTAATTAATGGGGAACACTCTCAAAAACAGGTAGATACATATTAAAGGGAACCTAAGTCAATTAATTATTGAATACAATTTTTCACATTATCCGACACTGAATATTGAAAATGTTATTCGGCTTTAAACTCTGCAAATGGCAATAAATGCTTCATCATCCTGAATAAAATTCAATTTTCTTTAATGATTTTAAACGATAGAGTCATTACCATGCCATAACATGTTCCCATGGGCATTTAATGCATGGGACTTTTTTAGATTTTTATACTAATGACAGAGTTACAAAAAAAAAATCACTTGACAAAATTTTGCATTTTGATTTTTCTGTTTTTTTTTTAAATGAGAGCATAAAATAGAGTAAATATACATTTTCCTGGAAGTTTTGAGCATAATTAATGACTGTTTCCTCCTCTGTGATATGTGGGCATCTTACCTACTCATGTGTGTCTGCTCTGCCCCTGGTTACACATTCCCATGTAGCCCAAGCGTCTTCCTAAAGCCAGTGAGAATCCATGATAGGCTTTGCCAACCTAAAGGTAGGGCCTGAGCTCTGTTCCCAGCTTCCATCACTAAAACTCCAAAGCTTTCCTCCCTTGGCCAAAGGCCTTCGTCCTTGTGTGTTTCTTTCATGTCTCACTCCCTGGGTCTCTTCTGGGAGGCTTCAGTCTCTACCTCCTGCTGTCTCAATTCTGGTAGCACTCTTGTTTGAATTATTGCATCTTTCGGTTAATGATTATCCTTCTATTATTACTACTGGCCTCATGGCGATCACCCACTGAATACAAGTTCATGTCATGCCTGGCATGGTTTAGGCTCACTATACCCCTGGTGTAATATTCGTCTGCCGGGTCTGCCATCACAAAGCATCACAAATTGAGTGGAACAAATAATATAGGTTTATTGCCTCACGTGCCTTTTAGAGAGCAACTTTCAGCCTGGTTGGTTCCTTCTGAGATAATGAGGAGGGACCCCAGATCTCTTTCTGAGCTTTCGATGTTTTGCTGGTGATTCTTGGCACTCTTCAGGTTGCACATATAATCATTCTGATCTCTGTCTTTGTATTTATGTGGTTTTCTCCCCGTGTGGATGTCTGTGTCTTCTTGTTCTTTTTTTCGCTACTTGGTTTTGTTTTGTTTGTGTTTGCAGTACTGGCTATCTAACCCGGGCAACTGCCTAGCATGCTGAGGTACTCTGCACAGTGATATTGGAGTTGAATGCACTGTTAAACTAATAAGATCTACTGTAATGCGTCATACAGAATATGAATGAGTGGTTATGCCTATTGATTTAACATGCTAGGCAAGTGCTCTACCACTGAGCTGTATTGTCTAGCTCTTTCATTTTTATTTGAGACAACTTGCTAAATTGCTCCGGCTGGCCTTGAACTTGCAATCCCTCCCTGTACCTCTCAAGTTGCTGGGATTATAGGCGTGTGCCACTGCATCCTCAGGATGTCTGGCCTTAATCTCCTCTTTTTACATAGCCACCAGTCATGTTGGTTTAGGGCTCACCTCAAGACCTCATTTTCTCTCTTAATCACCTCTCTTCCTGTTTCCAAACAAGGTCACATTCCAAGGTACTAGGAATTAGAACTTCCACATATAAACTCAACACAATCTAACCCCTAAGGCCTAGGAAAGTCTGTGTGCTTGCAGACATCCTAAATCCTGCAAATGACTGCTCTGGAGCCCTTGCTGACCAGGGAGCCATGCTCCCTGAGAGTAACACAGGACAGAAAAAAATGTTTTAAGGCTCAGATTGTTTGAAAATCCTGACTCGCTTGTTTTCCTTGGTATGGTTTGCCTCAATGATCCTTTCCCATTGCATTTCATTCTACCTCCCCCAAGAAGAGAGCGGCAGAAATGATGGCTTTTTATTTTACATGTGTGCATGTGAATCCACAAGGTGCCAGGAGAGTTTCTTTGCCTTCTTTTCTGAGTCTGATGACTATTTTAACTGGACTGTCTGGCATACTGAACGCTACCTTTGAAGTAAGAAGAATCCTTCCTTTTACTTCTACTTCCTCCAAGTTATCATATTAGGTAGAATAAAATCAAGTCCTTTTTTTTTTTATCCCCCCCTTGTAATTCCAATTTCTTTTATCTAAGAGTTAATGAGTTCACCTGGGTTTAAGGAGCTTTGTAATGGATTTTTAAATCCTTACTATTATTATTTTTATTACAATGTTGGGTTATTATTAATATCCAGCTAAAAATGTCACTCGGTATGCAAAATGAAAGGATAAGTACCATTTAGCTTTTTCAGAAGTACATTATAGGAGGAGCCCATTATGAAAATAATCTCAGGTTATAGCCAGTTCTCAAAAGACCTGGGAAATAAGGTTTTAAAAATCAAGATATTGCAGGCCATTAGAACAAATAAATTTGTAAAACAGACCCAAATCTCAGCATAATAAGTGCTCCCAAGAGAAGAGTGACAAATTGTACTAATATTGTAATTTCTTAAAAGTTAAAACAAAAAAAAAAAAAGACTCTGTCACTTGAGATTAAAATTAATAATAGCCAATGATGCTAATACAAAGTCTGCAGGGTCTGCACTTAATATTACTACCAGGCTGAAGGGGATTCGGGGTCCTTGAAGTGAGGGGAGTCTGATGAGGCATTTGCTGAGGTGCCTAAGGAGTAGCAAAAATGCAGAATTATCTGCTGGGTCTGTCCTCCAAGCTTCTTGAGAATTCATGGCAAGTGCTTTCCATCAGCAAAATATAGGTACAGACAGGAAGTACCAATTATCAGCAGTGGTCAGTGAGGTGGTAGGGAAGGGAGAAATCAGAAATCCTCTGCTGGAAACTGGGAATAATGGAAAGAGAAGGAAGGCAGCACCTGGGGAGACGCTTGCGCAGGGTGGAGGCTGCTGTCGCCACTCTGGCTCTGAGTGGGCCGCCATGATGCTCAGGCCCGAGGCCCATGGCGGAGCAGAAGCCACGTGGGCGGAAGGAAAACATTGCTGGGCATCCTGTAAGATCCATGGCATCTGACCAGGACACAAGTGAAAAGAATAAAGCATTATTTCTGACTCACACCATGGCTTCAAGTGCTCATGACAATGCAAGGAATTAATTCATTCATTCACTACCAGTGAGTGAAAATCCCTGGCCACCAGCAAGTGTGTGCAAACACATGGATGATAAAGTACCAAGAATGTCAGAAATAATAATAATAAGCATGGTCGCCTTTTGTATTCAAATATGTTTCACCAAAAGCTGTATGAGAAATTCCTCTGTGTATGTCTGTGTGTGCGCTCTATCTACCTGTAAGCAGAAACACGTCCTTATTTTACTTTAATTTTATTTGGGGGATGCACTGTAATCATACATCTTGCAGAAGTGATAGAGGCACTCATACACACAGCCCTGGGTGAGCCCTCCCTCAGCTCCCTCCCCACTCCCTCTCCCTCCCCACCTTCCTGTGCTCCTGTTTGACACAGTGATTGGCATTGATAAGTTTGTGGGGTTATTTATTTTTATTTTGTTTTGTTTTTGTGGTGCTGGGGATGGAACTCAAGGGAACTCAAGGGATGTAGCTCTGGGAAGCTACATCCTCAACCCTATTTTTATTTTTTGGCACTGGAGGTTGAACCCAGAGCCATTCTACCTCTAAGTTGTACCCTCCCACCCCAGGCCTTTTTTATTTTTTGTTTGGAAACAGGGTCATACTAGGTTATTGAGAGCCTAGGCTGCTGAGGCTGGCCTCAAACTTGAGATCCTCCTGTTTCAGCCTCCCAAATACTGGAATTATAGACACGTGCCACCATGCCTAGCTCCTATTCTATTTCAAAACAGGGTCTCACTAGGTTACTGAGAATCTTGCAACATTGGTGAGGCTGTCCTGGAACCTGTGATCCTCCTGCCTCAGCCCCCAAGTAATGGAATTACAGGCATGTACCATCATGCCTAGCTTAATTTTTCAGTTGGATAAATAATTCAATTATACGGTTTAAAATTCAAATGGTATCATAAGGTGAAAATATAGCTTAGTGGCAGAGTACTTGTCTAGCATGTGCGAGGCCTTGCGTTTGATCCTCAGCATCACACAAAAATAAATAAGTAAGTGTCAGAGAAGGTAATTAGGGGTGGATATGATAAAATTATGTTATATGCATGTACAAACTATGCCACAAGGAGAGCCATTATTCTGTAGAATTAACATACATTAATAAAAATATTGTGTAACGGAAAGGAAGTAGAAAAAGATATGATGAAAAGAAATCATGAAATTCCTCCTTTGCAAATGTAAACACATTTACATTTTACATAGATTGAATTTATCACACAAGATAGGTTCATGACTTTAGAATCATACTTCAAAGTTTTGTTTTGTTTAGCCAAGCTCAACATTCCTCAAACTAATCACCAGCTACCACTAAGAATACTTCACCAACAGTACCTCAAACACAGGTAATTAATTCCTAGACCCTGAAGGTCAGAAAAACTTTGAAGGGCATCCAAAATTCGAATTTTCTGGAATCTTCTCAACATATTTGAAGACTCAGGCAAAAGTCATGAGATCTATAATATAAATTTAACCTTTGGCAAAACAAGTCATGCCATTAATAAAACCAGTTAAAATTGGTATTATATGATCCACTAGATTACTAATTTTTGCGATGACTGTTTTGACTGCTTGAAACAAAACTAAAAATACTCCACCTTTTATATGTTCAAGGAAAAGAAAGCTCTAAGACCATCATTTAGACATTTCCTATGAGCATAGAATTTTAACGTGAAATCTGTTTCATGATGACATGCAACAGTGGAATCTTGTGACAAACATCCACTTCGAGTTCATTTAAAAAGCTTTGCTCTTATCAGTGTGTAATCTGACAGATACAGTGATCAGTTTATTATATTTAGCCTGTCTTTCCTTCCAATGAGGGACAAACATCATCCCTAAAGATCATTTGGAAATGTGTTTCAACCCAAAAACGAGAGAACGAGAAGCGTATGCATGTACACACACACACACACACACACACACACACCTTTTTTTGTCACACACACCTTTTTTTGTAATGGAGATTCAGTCCAGTGTAATTCTACCTCCAAATTACACCCTACACCCTTTTCATTTTTATTTTAAAACAGGGTTTCTCTATGTTGCTGAGGGTCTCACTAAGTTGCAAAGACTGGCTTCTACCCTGAAATCCTCCTGCCTCACCCTCCCAATTATTGGGATTATAGGCATGCACCACACACCTGGCTTACATCTTCTTTATTAATTGTAAAATCAGGTGCTTATTTTAAGTTGCTTCTGGAGAAGCCAAATACATATATATGAGTACTTAATATCTTAAAAAATTACTCGACTGTATACACTTGAATACTGTTTTTTTTTTTTATTTCTGCTATAAGTTCTTAGTGAAATTGGTGAGAAGTTCACAGATGTAATTTTTCCTTGCTGTATGAACTACTTTGTGTTTTAAACTTTTAAAATAGAAGTAACAATACTTTATATAGTCTTAAAGGCTATCTTGATTTTTACAGCTTTATACTCCAAGTACTTTGAATTGAACAGAGTTGCATTTAGATTCAGGCTCTGCTACATTCCCTGTAGCATTCAATGAGTCTTTTAATCTCTTGGAGCTTCAGAAAAATGACTAATATTATTCAGTAACAATCCTCCTTTCATACTATCAGTTACTGTATTTTATTTATTTTTTGTAGTACTGGGGGTAGATCACAGAGGCATTCTACCTCCAAGCTACACCCCCAACCTGATTTTTTATTTCTTATTTGGAAACAGGGTCTCACTAGGTTGTTGAGGGTCTCACTAAATTGCCAAGGCTGATTTCGAACCTGTGATACTCCTATCTGAGCCTCCCAAATGTTGGGATTACAGGTGTGTACCACCATGTCCAGCCAATTATTCCATTTTTTTTTTTACTTGCAGTCAACTACCCTCAAAAATTTAAATGAAACATTACAGAAATAAGCACTTGGTAAGTGTTTAATTGCACACGGTTCTGAGTAGCTGGATGCAACCTCATGTTGTCCAACTCCATCTAGTGAGATATGTGTATCACCTCTTTGCCCAGAATATCCATGCTGTGTATAACTACTTAGTCAGCCATCTCAGTTATCATGTTGACTCTCAGCATATTGCAGGGTTGGTATTCAAGTAGCCCTGTGTAATAGCCAAACCCTACAGCAAAGTGCCTTCATCATTCACCTCAATTCATCTCGCTGAAAAGATGTGTCACTGTGTCATTTCACATTATTACAAGAAGGTTGCCACACGCACATAACTTTTGCTATAGTATATTATTATCACTATTCTATTTTATGAGTAGTCATTGTAAATCTTTTATTGTGCCTAATTTATAAGTTAAGCTTTATCACAGGCCTGTATTCATAGAACAAAACAATATATATAATATGCACATATAACATATATGAACAAAATATTATATGTACATTATGGTTGGGTGCTACCCATGGTTTTAGACATCTACTGAGGGTCTTGGCATATATCATCCATGGATAAGAGGAAACTAACTGCCTTAGTGTGAAATTTGAATTAAATTAAGTAATAAGATTAGATAGTATTATGGGATTAAATGAAGATGAAACTAACTCCTATGTTAGTGGGAGGATTAAAGTAAATAATGATTGTGAAGTGCTTAGCTCATTGCTTGGCTTTACTATTGCTAAAAGGAGAAAGATATCACAAAATGCTACTAAAGTAAATTTCTTAGGAATTGTGACAGGATAGAACTGAGAATTTTATATTTTCCAACCAGCTGAGTAAAGATGAACTAGGTCATGCTGCAGTAACAAAGCTCATTGTTGTGATATTGGTGAGCAGTAGGGGCAAAAAGAATGTCCTAAAGTTTTCTAGTGAGATAAAAACAGGTTTTCTATGAAGGACTAAAATCAGCAGAGTTTCAGATTTTATCACACTGGAATGTAGAAAATAATGGAACAATGTAAGATCTGTGTATGTTTACCTCTGATTTGATTTGAATCTGGAATGTCTCAAAAAGGCCCATGCATTAAAAATCCAATCCTCAGCTTGATGTTATTGGAATACGGTAAAATATTTAAGAAGTGGGAACCTTAAAGTTGGAAGGAAGTTAGGTCATTGGGATCATGCCTTTGGAGGAGATATTGGGACCCTAGCCCATTTCAGTCTTTTTGCTTCCTGGCTACCATAAAGTGAGTAGATTTCTTCCACCATGTGCCTACCACCATGATGTGCTGCCAAACTACAGATAGTTATAGGGGCAACTTACCACTGATTGAAGCCTCTGAGACCATAAGCTCAAACAAATCTTTTTTTCTTTATAAATTGATTATTTCAAGTAATTTGTTACTGTAATGGACAGCTGACTGACACATCTCCAGCACACGTTTTCTCTGGAAGCAAGGAAATATCATATGAAAGCCGTGGAAAGGTGCCTCTCACATCTCCTGCAGCAGCCAGCAGCCCCAGCTCTGCACAAGAAACTCCATCGCCATGTTCATAGTAAGCCTGCTCTTTCTACAAAGTGCTCCAGCCAAAGACTGAGCAGGACTTCTGTTCCTCTTTATCACTTTCCCTCTTTTTTTTTCCCTTCCTTCCTTCCTTCCTTCCTTCCTTCCTTCCTTCCTTCCTTCCTTCCTTCCTTCCTTCCTTCCTAATTTCCTAACTTCCTTCCTTCCTTCCTAACTTCCTTCCTTCCTTGCTAACTTCCTTCCTAACTTCCTTCCTTCCTTCCTTGCTTCCTTCCTTCCCTCCCCTATTTCTTCCTCTCTCAGGTATGTACTCACAAATGCAAGGTAAAGGGTATCCTAGTGGTGATGACAAAGGAAAATTCTAGAAAACGCTTCTGTGGAATACATAGGAAGCAATCCGTAAAGAATGGAGCAGGTGAGGGGGCCTGCCTGGGAGAGCTTTCCTCAGGATGACAAGTAACGTTAGGATCTTTAACATGATGGAATATTTCAAGAGAAGGCTTATCAACCAAAGGAGATGCTGGGCATTAACTGGTGAATAATCCATACAAATCCAAACAAAATAGAATCAAATATATAATTATTAACTACAGAGAAAACAATGGGTACACAGGGAAAAATCACACAGAATATGTAATTATAGAATGGTAAAGGAGGATGGGTAATGATCTCTTGCAATTCAATAGGTGATTCCTAGAACTGGAAAATCAAAACCAAGTGACATCAAGATGTTTTCAGGAGGTATTTTAGAAATACCAAGTTAGGAGATTTGAAAATAGTTGTCTCTGGATGGAGGAAATATTAGGGGCAGGCTGGGAACATCTGTTTACATAAGAAGCTGAGAAGAACAATTCATTTCTTTAAACTGTATAGATGTATGACTTTTACTAAAGACAATGCATGCTAAGAAGATCCCCCCAAAATAGAGTGAGCCTTGCATGATGTTAAAATGTCTCCCTTCAAATCCCAGCTCTCTTGTTATCTAGAATCACAATTACTTTTTCTCTGGACTTCATAGTTCTTATCTTTGAAGGGGATGATAATGCACCGACTTTATAAAATCATCTTAAGGACTGACCGAGTGAGAAAACACACAGCATAGCACACTATAAAGCACATGGGACAGATCAGTTATCAGCCTGTGTACATTTCTCCATCTCTTTGTTGTGTCAATGCTCAGGTTTCTATTTTGAAAAAGCTAAAGCACATTTGAAGATCTGTGGATCTCAACAGGTAAGAATACAGCCTTTGGAACTTGACCACCTAGGTTTTAAACCCCTGACTCATGAGTTTGTCAGGTCTGTGACCTTAGACATTGGCTTGCCTTCTCTGTAATTGGTTGTATTACCTTAGAAGTGTGGAAATAACAGGAAGCTCTCCCCCTATGGCTGTTGAGAAGGAAAAAAAACAAGTTACAAAATGCATGACACTGTAAGATCAGTATCTAGCCGATAGTAAACACCATGTATGTGCTAATTCTTTTCTCTTCTTGTTCTTAAGAACAGGATATGTCTTCAATCATTGCATGACCCTTGTGTTAATATATTTCCTTAGGACTTTTTAGAATGTAGGTTATCTTAAGCTGGTGACAGTGGTAACAATGAATTCTCCACTGAACTTTAGAATGATTTTTCCTGGAACACAAAAACACTTAGTTTCTCTGCCAGCCCCCATGTGAATAAGTGTAGCCTCTGGCATCAGACATTGCAGGGCAAATCCCAGCTCTATGGTTGGCCGGCCATGTGACCTTACACCAATCAGGAAGCTCATTGATTTCTCTGTCATTTTGTTTCCTCATCCATAAAATGAGCACAAAATAAAATGTACCTTGCAAGCGTCTGGCAAGGATTAAATCTGACATTGTGTGTAAAGTGCTTATTATCATTGCCTGGAATATAACACATCCTCAGTAAATGTCAGATGTTAATAGCATTATTAGCATTAACATTACTGAAATGTTTCCCTCCATTCAAGACCTTTATCACGAGGTGCATCCTCTGAGAGGCTCTTTCCAAAAACTTATATTGATTTCTGATTCTTTGAATGCTCACTTATTTCATAAAGTTGGGTCTCTTATTATTTATTTATGGCTTGTGCTAATAAATGCATTGACTGTTTCTCTTAAGTGTCGTTGTCTAAAAGAAAAGCCTCGTGACACATGTCTCTATACAGATTATAGATGCTAAGAATGTAGATGTTAATTTTTTCCTAGTTGACAAGCCTTTTTCAATGAAGTATGTTGCACAATCAGAAATAACACAAATAAGACAGGCGTGGTGGCACATGCTTGTAATCCCAGCATTTGGGAGGCTAAGACTGGAAGATCCTGGTTCGCAGCCAGCCTCAGCTGCTTAGTGAAGCACTCTGCAACTTAGGGAGACCCTGTTTCAAAATGAAGAATAAAAAGAAAATAGGGCTGGGGGTGTAGCTCAGAGGTAGAATGCCCCTGAGTTCAATTCCCAGTACCACAAAACAAAAAAGAGATAACACAAATAACAATAATAGCTAATATTTTGAGGTGCCCTCTTTGTGCCAGGGACATCTATCTTGCAATTCATCCTGGCAGTAACATTGGAAAATTGATGTGGATATGGTGTAGCTCCTGCTGCCTCTAAAGTTAGTGGCTTAAACCAACACCACCTGATGACCTGTCACCTATCTATAGGTTTTCTGCTTAGGCCTTCTGCAGGTTTAGCGTGGGCTCACGGCTGCAGCTGCATTCAGCAGGCAGGTTAGAGGGAAAGAGGGCGTTACCTGCACAAGAACACAGCTGCATAACAGATAGAGAGCTACTCTCTTCTTTCTACATCTTCTTCACAGAATGGATGCTTACAGCGATGCTCTAAGAGGTTAAGCTCCAATGGACTGGGCTCTTCTCTGTGCATCGTGCTGATTGCTTTGTACTTACCTGCATTATGTGTTTAGGTGACCCACTGGCCAAATTCCATGTGGAAGAGTAATACGTGTAAAACAAGAGCTTCCCCAGGGCTATTCCTGGACTGCCTCAGTCTCTTCCTGCCGCTATAACAAAATGCTTTTGATTGGGTAATTTATTAACAATAGAAATTGATCGTGCACAGTTTTGGAATCTGGAGAGAGCAAGGATGCAGCAGATTTTGTGTCTCTTAAGAACCTGTTCTTCATAGATGGTGCCTGCTTTGTTCTTACAGGGTACCTTAAGCCCTTTTTTTTATGAGTACTAATCTCATTCATAACTTAATTACCTTCAACTAATGCTATCAGTATGGGGGTTAGGTTTCAACATATGAGTTTTGAAGGGAAACAAACATTCATACCATAGCATGTAGCAATGTACCAAAGGTATAATCTCATTTTGACAAGTAAAGAAATTGTGGGCCCAACATGGTGATACATGTCTGTAATCCCAGTACTTGGGAGACTGAGACAGAAGGATTGCAGGTTCAGGACCAGCCTCAGCAACTTAGTGAAACTCATAAACAGCCTAACAAGACACTGTTTCAAAAACAAACAAATAAAAAATAGGGATATAGCTCAGAGATACAGTGCCTCTAGGTTCAATCCCTAGTCACACACACGAAAGAAAGAAAGAAAGAAAGAAAGAAAGAAAGAAAGAAAGAAAGAAAGAAAGAAAGAAAGAAAGAAAAAAAGAAAGAAAGAAAGAGAATAAAGAATAAAGAAACGATGGTTCATAGGCTTTATGTATCTTACCTGGGTCAGACAGCCTATCAGTGATACTGCAGAATTTGAACCCCACCTGGTTAATTCCATCTTACTCTTACTTCTAGTAAACAAATAAAAATCAGTTTTAATTTCTTCACTGGAATTTTGTTGGGGTGAAGTCAACAAAGTAATGAGACAAACCCACAATTTGACCAACCTTATGCCTCATCCAACAAATACACAAAACTCATAGTGTGGCAAATATTGTGAGTTCGCTATCAAATGCCATTCTACATTGACTGTCCGTTGTTTCCTCCACTGTAGAGTTTGAAAAGCTCACTCTTGGCTTCCTCTGAGGCAAGACATACACATGTGCCACTGTTTTGGACTATGAGTGACGGGGAGTTTTCCTGGGAGAATCATACTGCCAAATTAATATATATATATATATATATATATATATATATATATATATATATGTACATATATATGTATATATATTTTAGGAGATTATCTTTTTCTTCTTTTTCTTTTTAACAGTTTTGTTGAGCCATGATTGATACACAAGTAAACAACAATTATTTAGTGTACGAATTTTAACGTATGGATACAGCTGTGAAGCTATCCCCACTGTCAATTTAGTAAAGATACCCATTGCCCTCAAAAGTTTTGCCCTAACTCTGAGTCTTCTCTTTCGTAGTAAGAACACTTATGAAAAGACCTTCCCTCTTCATGAACTGTGTAAGCGTACATTCTAGGTTGCCTTGTTCCGTGTAGGCACTGCCTTGATAGTAGAGCTCTAGAACTTTTCCCTCTTGCATAAATAAAACTATACATACATGCATCAAACAAATTTTTTCTCCCTTTTTTGAAATCTAAATGCACAACAATTCAGCAGGCAATTCTGAACCACAAGAGTAAAAGCTACCAAGCCAGGGTGATGGATGAGAAACCGAGGAAGGAAGCTGGCTCCTTGGAGATGCAGCCGCGATGCTGCATTGCTCCAAATCCTCCTTCTCTGCACTCTGGATAACATGGTCCAAATATAATCTCCATCATGCATGCTTCTATGAATTGTGTACTGTGCACCTTGCAGCTGAACGCACTCCCAACTGTGCTGAGAGACAGTCACTTCAAAAACATGAAATCGACAGGGCCGAAGCTGTTCAAGCAATTCACAAAATAAAAAATTCGAGCAAAACTTTTATCATGTCAACTATCCTTATCATTCTACACAGGAAAATGCAAAAGGGAGACAATGGCCAAAAGTATCCAGAAAATGAATTTCTTTCTGACCTTTGCTTTCCAAGACTCAGTCTGGTCCCCAGCAAGAGCTCAGGGCACTTGTGAAGGTCGACTGCCCAGCCAGGCTGCCCTCCAGCCTTTTCACTCACAGATCATAGTATAATAAAATGAGAGCAGGAAAAGAATTCTTAAATCTTTGCAAAATTCAAATAGAGACAGATAATATCACAGATAATAAATTTCTGGACATAAGTGTGGAATCAGCACAAATCGTCCCAGATACATAATCTGAGCTAAAAGTCATTTTTACAGTTTAATAGAAAAGGTAGCTCATGATTTGGTGACTTACATGGCGCGCCTTAAATTAAACACACAGGGTCATCTTAGGTTAGAAATGCAAATGAAAAATTCTTTTGGAATTGTTTTGCAAGGATCATACCCTTTGTAGAAGAACAATGAATAGGTGTTAATCTCTCGCAGTTTCTGTCCACACCACCTTTATTAACTGATCAAGTGTAGGCCATGAATTGAAAAATCCCACCACACTTTAAATTGTGTGGCCTCCAGGGGAGAATGCTGTTCCTCTCTTTCAAATTTATTCCAAACTGGATGGAACTGGAAAACATTATGTTAAGTGAGATTGGTCAGTCACAAAAAGTAAAAAGCCGGATGCTTTCCCTAATATGCTGAAGCTAGGGAGAAAGTGGGTCATAAGAGGGACTCTAGATGAAGGAGAATCTTTAGATGAGCAAAGAAGGTGACTTAACTGAAGGTGATGGGGAGGGAGCGAAACACCCTAATGCACAGGATATACATTCATAAACATATCAAAGTCAATCACTAAGCCAAATAGGGGAAAGGAGGGAGGGGAAGGGAATGGGGCAGGAATTGGGGAAGGGTTAAATGAGAGTTGTGTGCATGTATGCCTCTACCAGCATGTACCTCACAAAGATGTATGATTACAATGCACCAATAAAAATAAACAAAAAAAAAAATAATAATAAATAAATTTATTCCATTCCTAGTGTTTTACCATTAGGAGGCTGTTGAAAAAGAGAGGAATCGTTTTGTTTCAACAGTTTTGTTTTTCTGTTTTCACTAAAAAGAGATTAAACTATTATAACAAAAGAGGACAGTCGGAAGACCCCAGTCAAGAATCAGAGAATTTAATGGGATTTAAAATCCAGGTTGATAAACACTTTCTGTGCAAGGAAAACTAAGGAGAGCCTTCCGTAGTATTTGGAGGTCACTGCTTCATTTTATCCTTACATGCACATTGAAGGGCAGAATTGAGATAATTAACAGGTTCGTTCCAGGACAAAAATCAAATCAAATAAACAAAACTCTTCCTATCTCGAAACAGCCAGGATTTTATGCCTAAATTCTCTCCACTCTTCTTTGCCAATTCTGAAACATAAGTGAACTGTTTCAGTACAGCAGGTAAAACTTGGCTAATTATCTCTCAGACAAGTAATTTGCCTAGTACCTAGAGAAGCTAGAAATAACTATAGAGCCAGAGTCCTAACTTCAAGGAGTTTCTCTTTGAGTCCAGCAGGTAAGAGCTGTTGACACTGTAAGGAAGCCCAAAGCCCCACCAAAATATAGAAAAGGAAGGGAGAAAGCATTGGCAGGCCCCAGAAGATGGTAGGAGATGCCCTCTTAGGCTGCTACCATGGAGGAATACCCCAGGCTGGGTGCCTAAACAGCAGAAACTTACTTTCTTCCTGTTCTGGCGTCTAGAAGCCCAAGGTCAAGTTGCCAGCAGGTGCATGTCAGATAGGACTTCATTCCTTGAGTGTGTCCCCACTCGGCCTTTCCTCTGCACGCAGGGAAGGGAAAGAACACTGGTGTCTCTTTCCTTTCTTATAAGGCCCCAGTGATATTGGATCAGGGCCCCATTCATAATACGACCCCATTCAACTTTCATTTCTTCCCCATAAGCCCATCTCCAAATATGACCCTATAAGGGACAACAATTTAATGCATGATGGGTCCTATGGCCTGGAAAAGAGCTAGGCCGACATCACACAAGCGGTGTAGTGGGCCACCTGTTGGGTGTGACCAGGCGTACCTGGAGGTCCCTGGTATATCAGCATGCAGACACTGCAGGGAACGGGAACTCCGAGGGTCAAGCTTCCAGCTGCCCCATTCCTGAAACTCATTCATGGCCACTCCCCAGCCCTCTGCCTTTCATCCAAACAACTGAAAATATAAAAAAAAAAAAATGTAAATAATAAGGATGAAATTCTTTCAGACTTCCCACACGCACGCATTTTTGAAAGACTGTATTGTTAATCAAGAGCCACCAGAAGTGATTTTTGTGCTGTTGTTATTGATTTTTTAATTGTTCTCCATAAGGAATCTTTTACCAAGACAGCACTCAGGGTCAGGAACCAATCTATGTTGTCTTTTGGACAAGGTCTCTAGATCCCAGAGGAGGAAACAGCTAGATAGACTGGCTCAGACACCACCCCTGTGTCCGGCCAGAAGCAGGCATCCCCTCTGCTGGTTAAAAAGCTACTTTCTAGGGGCTCCTCTCTCTTCTTCCCATATAAACAACTTTTAAGCACTTGCATTTATGTTTATATTTTTCAAATGCACACTTATGTGAAAGCCAACTCCCTAAAGCAGATCCAAGCAGAGCTGCCCATTTTATAAACAGATCATTGAAAGGTGGGAGGTCAAGCAGGACAGAGTCCACCACCGGTCCAATCCGCTGTTCTCAATGGTCACAGCGCACTGTACCACTGGCCCTCTGACTTGTTAGTGGAGGAGAGAAATAAGATGTGATAAACATATTGTGGGCCCCGGTATGTTTGCCATGGCTCTTCGACCCAATGCTGCAACTTCAGATTCAGCTGGAAATTCATGCATAGAACCAAGTGCAAAATACAGAAGGGAGCCGGGCATGGTGGTGCAACATTTAACAAATTTAAAAAATCCCCTAAGGCTCCTAGTCTTCTATGCCAAATGGCAAGTAAACAGGTATCTTTCTTCCCAAAATGAAGCTGAGGACTGAAGGCAAGGGAAGGACCAGACAAGTCCTGCTTATTCCTCTAGGAAGTCTGGCGGAGCGTGATGGCACACACCTATCATCACAGTACTTGAGAGGCTGAAACAGGAGGATTGAAGGCTTGAGGTCAGCCTCAGCAACTTAGAAAGAACTCCTCAAGCAACTGTTTCAAAATAAAATAAAGTAGGGCTGCAGTGTAGATCAGAAGTTGAATGCTCCTGGGTTCACTATCCAGTACCAAAACACACACACACACACACACACACACACACACACACACACACACACACACCAAAAAAAAAAAAAAAATCTTCTAAAAAAAAGCAGCTCATGAGACACTCTACTTCTCCAGGAGAGGTGGCAGACGGTGCTCGGACCCAACCGTACACATTGGCAGAGTGGCTGACTAACATCCTGGAATGTGGTCTCTGGCCGGTCCCTGAAGTTTTCCCTGGGAGAAAACAAGCTGGCGCTCGAGGTAATCACACAGGGCCAGCCGCTTTTTCCCACTAGCAACCCCAAACAAGCGAGCGCCTTCCCCAAACAACAGCAAAGCCTGGGCTATTTTTAAATGTGCTCTGTGTAACATGTTTCACAATGTGCGATTTCCCAATGGCAAAAAAGAATTGGACCACTATTCAAATGACCAGAGAATTCAGAAGCAGGCATACCAAGTAGGGAAAGAGGTAACAGATACAGGAAGAGAAGGAATTCCTATTTGGAGGAGCCAATCACAGTTTTTACAAAGTCCTGTTCTAAAATTGAGCCTAGAAGGAAACCCAGCTATGGCTTTTGGTGAAGATCTGAGGAATGCATTAGACAGCTTCTCTCCCAACGTATTTGGCTTCCTGTATTTTTTATTTTAAATAAATATGTTCCAAACTTGCTTTGAGGAATGTTGCCCTAAAGCCCAGGGGATTACAGAAGGTCAGAGGGGCAGAGCTTTCTCAGTTTCCCATAATGTTCCTGTGGAGAAGGAGGCTGGAGCCAATGAGCAGTTTCTTAGCTTGCAGGACAGCTCCTGCAGAGTCACTCCAAGTCAACATGACAGAGCTGAATGTCCCAGAGTCTGGTACACTCCTGCCATCCCAGATACGTGTGGTGTGTGGACATTATACCCCTCTGTGCTTCCTCCACCCCAGCTGACCTGAGAGGAAAAAGGGACTCTGTTCTGCCCCATAGAGATGCTGGGCGTAACCGCTGCAGCATCACCAGTAAGATGAGTCTGTCTAAAAGAATCGTAGTGAAAGAAAATGTTAACGCCGCATCTCAATAAATTGGAAATTTTCAGTGACCTGGACATCTACTTAGGCGGCATAGTGATTTCTTCTGAACAGCTTCTGAAATCAGCGCTTCTCACACACATAGGGGTGAAAATGGACGTGGCTTTTGATGGTATGTTATTATTTAATAATAAAAATTGACTTCTTAGCGTGCCTAACTCCTGACGGGCCCGGAAAACAATCAGCCTTGCTGAAGAAGAAAAGACTCACGTAATTACCTGAAGGAAATATTATTTCCCCATGAGATAGTCATTTCTTGGACGACTCCTTTCATCTGTAAATGAGGAAATGAGTCAGCTTTAGGGAGTGTTATCTCATCCTTAGTGTTCTGTTATTCGGCAGGAATAGGAACAAATTCTGTTAGCCACAAAGCCTGGCATTACCAAGTATACAGGTCACCGTTGAAATCTCCTCTTCAAATAACAGGCAGGTTCTGTTGTCAAAGATCTTAACAGTCTCTGATTGGAAATGTGCCTGGCTGGTCACAGGACTGCGTGACTCATGGCGACTGCTCAGTGTTAGTTAAACACAAAGCTAAGGGAACGGACTCTGGGCTCCGTGATGTCATTGCGATTCTATGCATCTTCGACATAGTTTAGATACAGAGGTTGTTGAGTAATACGCAAAAGCTTTCAAATAAGAAGAATGCGTCTGAAATACTCCGAGAAAGAAAACACTTCAGGGTTATGTTTGAATGCAAACATAACACAGGCTCAGGAATCTAGAGATTGTGGTATTTGCTAATACAAAGTGTTTCACCAGATTTTATTGCATATAAACGAGTCACTTGGGCTGGTTAAAGGTTAACCCCACTCAAGTATTTAGGACTCAAATAACTATTTAGGAATCCACGTTTGGTACTGATTAAAAAGCAAGGGCTCTCAGCTGCAGCTTCTTGAGACCTATTAAAATAATATGCACAAAGATCTCCGTGTGTTTCAAAATCAAGTGAAAATACACATGGTGTTGTTTGTCTACAGGAGACGTAATCATTGGTACCATCTTATCTTCTTCTTTTTTACATGTGTTTAAGGAGCACACGTTGCTTTTAGAGTGCAAGTAAATGAAGTGGGGGAAAAAGTGTTCCAAGCCTTTTCAGAGTGAGTTCCGTAAGTAAAAAAAAACCACAAAAGCCAAGACAGACTAAGTGAATTGACAGCTACCTTGAGTTTGTGTGGATACCTTTCATTTAAAAGTCAAGAAGACCACATGACGGGTGAGATCACTGTTTACTTAACCAGCTCTGGGTCCTGGGAGAGCTGGGTGTCAGAGGGATTCCTGGAGTCATCAATTGGTGTAACGCTGGTAGCAATCTCTTTTAAGAGAATGAATCACTCATTTTAGCAAAACTCAGCCAAAGATGAAATATGTTTAATTAAACTCGATGCTACTGCTTCCTGGGGGTAGATTCATTTGGAAAACTGCAGAATGGGGTAGGGCAGGGAGTGTTTCATTTGGGAAAGGTCTGGGATCATGTGACACGAAGCTATGTTGCTTTCAAATTAAGCAAATCATTGTGGAACTTCCTTTTTCCAGAATTGCCTGTTTGCTTCTGGGAAATCTTAAGAAAACACAGAAGCTTTGTCAGACTCAAAAGAGGAAGTCGAGGATTTGTAAAGAGAATGGTACAGCCTGTTCCCCTTCCCCCAACAAATATAGCTTCCTTTTTGAGGAAACATGCTTCTATACCCATTGTCAAACTTCTTTCATGAAAGGGTAGGATTTAAAGAATGGAATTTTGCCACTGCAAGTTTCTTTTCTTTAAGTAAAATGTCACTTAATCGAGAACTTTTAAACACTCGGTTCTCCATGACCAGATGGAGTTCTGAATCATTTCTAACACTTCCATCCACGTGACCTGAGAGTCCTTCTCTGGAATTCTTGATGTTGGTCACCACATCTGCTGTTTCCCTTTTGATGAAGACTCTGTCTCAGGAACTAACTTCATACATATTCCCAACCTACAGCTGTCATCCTCGATGCCCTGTGTCCATAAAGTAGTAGGACTTGCACACTTGTAATCTCAGTACTTGGGAGATTGAGACAGGAAGATCACAGGTTCGAGGCCAGCCTCAGCTACTTACTGAGGTCCCCTGCAACTTATTGAGACTCTGTTTCAAAATAAAGAATAAAAATAGGGCTGGGGGTATAGCTGGGAGGTAGAATGCCCCTGAGTTCATTCCCCAGTATTGCATTAAAAAAATAATAATTGCTTTAACCTGGAGTAATTACTAAAAGATCCATCCTAGCAACTGAAGATCAGCATTGATAAATACCCAGGTCATTTTAAAAGTAGTATTAAAAGCAATACATGGAACCCAAAACTTATCACCAATGGTTTCCCATTAATCGGGCTTCTAGACAGATTCCAACTAGCAAGGAGGAGATAGATACATTTTCAACAAAGACGTATGATTCCCACCATTCTGAAGAGTTAGGGAAACGGTAACAGAGCATGTTTATGTAAACCTATCTTAGACTTGAAAATCTTATTTAAAGCAGTAAAATTGGCAAATACGAAGTGACTTCATTTTTTCCTTGAACTGTGTTTAAAACATGTCTATTCTTCAAGACTCTTCACATAGTCTATTTTATATAGACCCATAATACAGCCGTGTTCTTCTTCTCTAGCTACTAAATTCGTCTGGAATACCCCAGCCTCCTCTGTGCTGGTCCTACTCCATCACATTGGTGGTGGTCCTGTCCGTACTCATCCAAAGTCCTGCTATGTGCACACAATATCTTCCCCTAAAATATTAATACGAAATAGCTTACCCAGCCGGGTGTGGTGGCGCACGCTTGTAATCCCAGCATTCGGGAGGCTGAGGCCGGAGGATCCGGGTTCACGGCCAGCCTCAGCTACCTAGTGAGGCACTCTGCAACATAGTGACACCCTGTTTCAAAATAAAGTATAAAAAATAGGGCTGGGGGTATAGCTCTGAGGTAGAATGCCCCTGAGTTCAATCCCCAGTACTACAAAAAAAAAAAAAAAATAGCTTACCCTATTTTGGGGAAAACTTATCCAAACTAAAGTGCCTATGACTCTTATCCCTTCCAAATACAAGAACACTTTACACTAGAGATATAATATCATTTTCGCTCAAGTGAAAAATAAATGCTACAAGCAAGAAGGTGCTCCTGTGGCTCCAGAGGTTTAAATCCAGAGTTATCCAGCTTCCTTTATGACACATATTTTCTGAATCAAAATGTGATAAAAAAAATTGAGCTGAATGTTTTTTCAGATTAGTAATTTTTCATACATATGAAGCGTCTTACAAACTCCGAGCATTTCAATCACAATTTATATTATGTGCATACACAAAATTATGAGTGCCAATCTCAATATCATGTATGGGGGAGAGGAGGGAGTGGGGAGGGAAGTGGGGGGTGGGGGGAGCCCCCCAAATGCTATGTGCATGCAACTCCCTATCGCTCCGAACTTCATGATAATGTGTGATTACGATGCGTCAAAAAATCATATTAAAAATAAATACATACATGGACACTACAAATAAATCACATATGCTCTGTATTCCACCGTGTTCTTCTATCAAATACAGTACACTCACTGGAAATCAGTATCTTCCTGGAAAAAAAAAAATTGCCTAGCAGCCATGTCAATCAGTCAAACTGGCTGACTAAGAAAAGGAAACGTGACTATCATCACCACCAGCAGGGTTGATCTGGCTTCATTGCCCTTCAGTAAAATCTTCCTACAAACAATGGGAAGTGGGAAGTGACATATTCTCCCTGTTTCACAGTAAACTTCCATCTCTTCCAGGACCACTCCCACAGAAGTCTTCTTCGTTTTTTTTTTTTTTTTTTTTTATTAGCTAAAATATCTAGTTACTTGAAAAAAATATATATATATACCTATCTTTATACTTAAAACCTTCACTATCACGCTTTAAATTGACATCTCGTGTCACATTCTCCCAACATCTGGCGTTCAATATGAATGACAGTTGTAAGTTTGTTTAAAAAGGTATCCTAAGTTCAAACTGGTAGCACCACTAATATTGTATATTTCATGAAAGACCCTTCTGCCATACTGTGATTCCAGTTAAATAGTGTATGAGGGTTTTTGTTTTCTTTTTTTCATTAAATTTGAGACATGATGATTATCAATGCCATTCGAAATAGAAATACCTTCATATCAAGGTCAACCAAAATTGCTCAGAGGCAATGGTGCAATTTCAAAGCCTCATATAAGGCTGATTTCTATCTGGTCTTTTGCATTCCAAACCGTGACAATTGACTCTGGACAAGACTGAAGGTTATCTTTTGAAGTGTGTGGATCAAGTAAAACCGAGAACTTTAAGTTTTTGTTTGTTTCATTTTTGTGGTGCTGGGGATTGAACCCAAAGGCATTCTACCTCCAAGCTAAACCCCAGACCTATTTTATTTTTTAATTGGAAACAGGGTCTCTCTAAGTCTTTGAGTGCCTTGCGAAGTTGTTGAGGGTGACTTGGAATTTGTGATCCTCCTGCCTCAGCCACTCAAGTACAAGGATTACAAACGTGCTCCTCCATGCCCAGCTAAGTTTTATACAAATTCGGGTCTAGACTGCAATAAAAACCAAGACGTGGAGTGACTGATGACTTCCGGTAGCCCCTCCCCAGCAGTGTATGGAAATTCACATCCTGAAGACCAGATCAGAATTCATGAATCACTCAGGAGTCATACAAAGTTAAATTGTAGAACGTATACTTTCTTCCACCTCACCTTCTTATGAAATACAGTTTCCTAGCAGGATTTAAAATCACGGAAGTGAATAAGTACAGTAAATGAGGTGGCTACAACAGAACACCTATCACATGTATGAAATCAAGACAACACATGGGCATACAGTTGCCTCAGGGAATCATTAACTGATGCTGGAGACAGTACACTCACTAAGTCCCATTTCCAAACAACAACAACAAAAAAATTGAATGTTTTCTCATTTCTTTTTTTTTTTTGTGGTACTGGGGATTGAACTCGGGGCATTCTACCTCCAAGCTATACCCCCAGCCCTATTTTTTTTATTCTTTATTTTGAAACCGAGTCTCACTAAGTTGCGGAGTGCCTCACTAGGGAGCTGAGGCTGGCCACGAACCCAGATCCTCCAGTCTCAGCCTCCCGAAAGCTGGGATTACAAGCGTGCGCCACCACATCCGGCTTGTTTTCTCATTTCTAATGACTAAATCTGTTTGAAAGATCATCACGTTGCCAGAGAATTTTAGTACCATCTTATGTCTTAAAATCATAGACTATTGCATACTTTAAGGTTAGCTTTAAACTTAAGGCTCTTTGTTGTATGAGAAATTAGTCCTTACAAAGAAAAAAAATGAGTCATAGTTGATATGTGGAGGTCACTTAGTCTGAAATCTCAATCCATGGTAAAAGACAAAACTAATATGCAGGGCAGTGAGAGTTGAGAGGATTCAGGCATCCTAAATGCCCTGGACAGAAGCAAAGTTATCATTAGTGCATTTGTTAAGAAAAACATCCTTGAACATCTAATGCAATACTTCCATGCACTTAATACTTACTCTGATAGATTAATGGAAGAATCTGCATGGGTATACTGTTATCCCTCCTTTCTGCTGAGGATAGGAAAGCACAGAAAGGGAGACTGTCAATGAGAGGAGACCACTGTACTCCATCCATGCATTAAGTTATAAGAAAAATCAGTGTTTCCTAGCTAGGACATAACTCTCTCCTACATGGATTGCCAAAAGAGAAGTTCTCTCTTCTTCCACATTGTGGTCACATCTGTTTGATCCAAATTAAAATAAAATCTTTCTGTGATATGAAACATTCAATGAGTAGATAAAGCAATCAATCTCAAAGCATTATTTATACCTGGCATGAAAGCACATGCTTGTAATCCCAGTACTTGGGAAGCTGAAACAGGAGGATCACAAATTTGAGGACAGTCTCAGCAAGCAGTGAGACTCATCAACCTAGCGAGACCCTGTTTCAAAATAAAAAATAACATAAAATAAAATAATAGGGCTGGGGATATAGCTCAGAGGTAGAATGCTTCGAGATTCAATCCCCAGTACCACAAAAACAAATGAACAGACAAACAAGGCATTATTTATGAGAAAATGAACCAAGAAGGTAATTGTTGGCCATAGCAGTTAACTGTATTCAAAACCTACACGAATTAGTCAAAGCTATCATGCTGTAGGGAAGAAGAAATTTTGGTAATGATGAAAATATTATTTTAAAAATTCCAGATTACTCATGTTCAGGAGAATGACCTGAAGTTCTATTGAAAGATCCCCTAGTTTAGGTTAACTGGGAGAAATACTCATAGAGCGCTGAAAAGAGATGATTGCAAATGCAGTGCCATTTCAGCACTTAGGGATTTCTATTAATTTCCAATCAACAATAATAGCTGATACTCCGAAATTTTGTAAACCAGGAAATCACAGTAATTGGTTACTTAGCATATCTAAAATAACCCCCAAAATCCCAGCAATTCATCATGAAAGACTAAGCTCAACAGCAGAGCGAATGGAAAATTCAGAGTCAGTTTTCCTATGAGTGCTTTTATTCACCCAAATGTTCCTTAAGAAGTGAAAATGAAAGAAGAAAACAACTCTGAAACGAAGTGGCCCTGGAGGGACTGATTACGCAATAAAATGTGTTAAAATTTCTGAGTAAAACAGTTATTACACTATTCAAACTTAATCAATATGCCCAATGGACTGACTAATTTCACTTTTAAAAAAATCATCGAAGAAGCAATAAGAGAATAGATTATTTTTAAAATGGCACCCAAAATATTTACCTGCCTCCGTGGAAGTCATCTGTCTTTGATTCAGTGACCATTTGAGTCAAAAATGTCCACAGACAGAGGCTGAGACCAGAGGATCGCAGGTTCGAGGACAACGTCAATAATTTAGTGAGGTCCTCAGCAACTTAATGAGACGCTATTTCCAACAAACAAACAAACAAACAAAAAAATTAGAATGCCCCTGAGTTCAATTCTCAGCAAAACATACACATGCACATGTGCACACACACATATACACACACACAATTTTTTTAGAGTATCCACAGACAATTCTGTACCAAAGCTATTCTAATGAGACATGATTTGCACACAAAAATTAGAATGTGGATTCTGTAGCTTCTCCACACAAAATGATTTAGAGGGCTTGTACAAAAGCCTGTTTCTGAGCTTATTCCCAAAACTCAGTCACGCATACCAGCATGCCCTGGTATCACCCTCTAGATGACTCAGACTCTGAGAGCCGCTGTGAGGGAGTTTCAGCTGAGAGGGCTACCACAGCTCCAGGTTCATGTGTTTTACCTCCAGTGGCAAAAGTGTGTGTGCTTGTGCACATGTGTGTATCCTTATTCTCTAAAGTAATTATACATGTTTTTACCAAGAAATAATTTTAATCTTAACTCCTTTTCTGAGCTTTAGATAATACAGTATTATTATATGCTGGCATTTGATTTCATTTAAATATGCAGTATTTTTATATCATGATTACTGTATACATATACAAGTACAGGTGACCATAGACTGATGATTTTTTTTTTATTGCAAACTTCCTGCAGACAGGCACCGCTTCTATCTCACTTACCACATTATTTCCAACACCTAGTAAAATGCCTAGTGAAAGGTCAGTAAGCCATAACCAGTTTGGGGTGGACATACAGGTAGTGCTTGCAGACATTAGAACTATTCTTGTTTTTGTTTTGTTTTGTTTTGTTTTTTCAGTACTGGGGATTGAACTCAGGGGCATCTACAGCCAAGCTACACCCCCAGTCCCATTTTTTATTCTTTATTTTGAAACAGGGTCTCACTATGTTGCAGAGAGCCTCACTAAGTAGCTGAAGCTGGCCGCAAACCCAGATCCTCCGGTCTCAGCCTCCCAAATGCTGGGATTACAAGCGTGAGCCACCGCGCCCAGCTTATCAGAACTCTTCTAACAGTGAAATTGGAGCTGTACTGAAATCTCAAGACAGTAGAGTATAGGAATCCAATATCTCGTGTAATCCTGAGCTGGAGCTTCCTGGGCGATCAGCCATGTGCAGTGCTTCCTCATCAGTTGTAGCGCGTGAATCCTGTTTTGGGCACTGTGGCTGGGAAGAATACTGGGCTGAAGTTTTCTATGATGACTCAGTTTTCCTACTTAGGTCCAATAATAATAATGAAATCAATCTCGTGTCTTCATCTGCTTTTGCACCAAATCAATTTAGTTGGAGTCGGTCTCAAGGATTATCGCCTGGCTGGCTGGGAGATGACCCAGAAACCTCAGTCTCCTCTCTTGGCCCAAATGAGCTTCTGCAGAAGGAGAAGCTCATTTGGGCCAAGAGAGGAGACTGAGGTTTAATAATGGGTAGGAGCAGCCGGGCGTGGTGGCGCACGCTTGTAACCCCAGCATTTGGGAGGCTGAGACTGGAGGATCCGGGTTCACGGCCAGCCTCAGCTATCCAGTGAGGCACTCCGCAACTTAGTGAGACCCTGTTTCAAAATAAAGAATAAAAAATAGGGCTGGGAGTGTAGCTTGGAGGTAGAATGCCCCTGAGTTTAATCCCAGTACCGCAAAAATAAATAAATAAATAAATAAAATGAAAAATAATGGGTAGGAGCAGAAGGTAATTTAAATCAGAGAATCAATCAGCCGACACAGGACAGACTATGAATCTGAGAGTAAATTACCAAGTAAATGAAAGAGTTAAAGCTGAAATCTTGATACTGGTGGAAACATATTTAGCAAAGCAATACTTATATTTGCTTCTCAAAAATCAGTGGTATTTTTCCGAACCAACTTTTCAATTCATTGGCACTTTAGATGAATAGTTGTGTACTTACCACAGTCTGCTTCGTACATCCTCAGCATTACAAATAAAAGTATGCCTAGAAATGGCCCCTGCCTCCACAGATTGCCTGCAAGCAGGGTCTGCAAACCAGGGCCCCCAGGACTATCCCAGCCTGCTGACTCCCTTTGTATTATCATGATCTAAGAATGGTTTTACATTTTTAAAAGGTTGAAATAAATCCGAAAAGGAGATAGTAGTTCATGACACATGGAAATGACATGAAATTCAGATTTCTGTATCCATCAAGTTGGTTTACATATGCTTGCGAGCTTTCTGCTATAATGACTTGCTGAACAACTTCAAAGGAACGGTGAGGTCCACAGAGCCAAAAATGTTTGCTGTCTGGCATTTTGCGGAAGAATTTTGGTGATTCCTGGGTTAAAGAAATAGATATATAAATGATTATAGTACAGTTTGATATTTATGTTCACAGCAGCAAAAACAGGTGGTATTCTACTTCACACTCACGGAACTAGAAGATTATGGCATGCCTGTATTTTCTGAAATATACCTGCTTTTTTGTTTTTGTTTTTTACTTTATTCTGATTATTTTCACTTACCCTTGATAATCAGGGACCATTATTCAAATTACATGATTGATTATTGATCCAATTCTATTAGGTGATATTTGAGATGAACCAATAGAATTCATCATTTGTGTTAACTAGTAGTTTCATGATTGACCAGCAAATGGGTGATCAAAATTAATAAAAAAAAATCTTAAAACTGAATATAATCATCACTGCATACATCATATGCATTTTACTTTAACAAGATATTTATTAAAAGATAGAAATATAAAAAGCTCATCAGGAAAATAACTTGTATAAAACCTTATAGATGAGTGTTATGACTCAGAAGGCCCCTGATTAATAGTCATGGTGATGATGATGATGGTGAAGACAGAAAATAATCCATGGTAAAAGCTTAGACATAAAAATAGATAAGGAGGAGCTGGGTGTGGTGGCACACGCTTGTAATCCCAGCATTTGGAAGGCTGAGACCGGAGGATCCGGGTTCGCGGCCAGCCTCAGCTACCTAGTGAGGCACTCCGCAACTTAGTGAGACCCTGCTACAAAATAAAGAATAAAAAATAGGGCTGAGGGTATAGCTCGGAGGTAGAATGCCCCTGGGTTCCATCCCCAGTACCACAAAACAAAACAAAACAAAACAAAAATAGATAAGGAGGAAAAGAATTAAAGAATTTTCAAATGTGGAAATAACTATACCATGTAATATTTTTTCAGAGGGAGTGATTAAAACAAGTTCCTTGAAAAGAAAAAAGAATCTGCACACTTATAAAATGATTCAGTCAAATTGCTGGGCACAATCGAAGTCCAATTTAGTATTTTGCATGTTTAATAAAAAAAATTCCAAGCTTTGTTATAGGAGTACAATAAAAAGTATAAAATTTGCTCTGGAGCTACAACTCTAAAAAGTCAATAGAAAAATCAACCAGTTCTTCATTAAAATAGTCCTTATTTTTCAGAAGAGTTTAATAAAAAACATTTACTTGAGTCCAAGAATAACATTTTAAAACTTCCAATTGAAAACAATATCACAATATCTCCATTTTTTTCTGTTTTTTTGTCCCTTTGCATGAATTATAGCTATTGATTTTTAGCTTGTTTGCCTATCTCATGTCCCTGTACATTTGGCTCCATATTGTAAATTACTGTCAAATTAGATTTTTTCCAAGAGTCTATCCAATTATAACACTTTTCCACTCAAGAATTTCCATGGGCTTTATTTTATTTTCTACATTCAGTTAATTTCTCTGTCACTTTCAGGAACCTTCTTATGGCATCTTAATTGATCTATTCCATCTTCTTTGCCATTATTTAGTTCTCTCTTCCCTGTTGAGCTCTTTTATCGTAACCGTTTCTTCTACATAACATTTTTCTCTCCCATAACCAAGTATTCTTTCCTGCCATTTTCCTTCGGGAGATTTCCATAACCACCTTCTTCTTCCTAAGACATCTTTTTTTTTTTTTTTTTTCGGTACTGGGGATTGAACTCAGGGATATTCCACCTCTGAGCTATATCCCCAGCCCTATTTTTTATTCTTTATTTTGAAACAGGGTCTCACTAAGTTGCAGAGGGCCTCACTAGGTAGCTGATGCTGGCCTCGAACCTGGATCCTCCTGTCTCAGCCTCCCAAATGCTGGGATTACAAGCGTGAGCCACCATGCCCAGCTCTAAGACACCTTCTAAGCCTCATCCTCCACTCTATGATGCTACAGATTTTTGTGTTTCTCATTGTTTTCTCAATCATTTCTCTTCTTCCATTTCCAGTAACATAGTCTCGGGGAGGAATGATCTTAAGTGTTAATCTGTCTATTGCTCTAAATAATATGAAAAGAATGATAGTAATATTTAATTTATCAAAATTATTTGTGGAAGACAGCATTCAATACTTTTTTATTTTAACAATGTCTTTAATTAGTTACCACATTTATTTTACAAAATAATGAATTTTAACTCTGAATCATGTTGGAGGACCCAGTAAGGCACAATTAAACATTTACTGAGTAGTTTCTGAAAAATCTTGCTTTCATTTTTAGAAAGGCAGGAGATAATTGGCAATACCTATTTTAAAATTTTTCCACAAAGGAATTACTGGAGACATACTTTATGGCTTAAATGTTGGGCACTCAGCTAGCATTTATTTTTTTTTTCTTCCTGTCTGAAGTGGATCCAGTAGTGTTCTGATTATAATTGCTCTTTATTTCTTCTCCCTTCAGACAATAAATGGCCTTCTATTTAGGCATATAGTCAGTTTCTTCATTTTCATAAGAAAACATCAATCTTGCCTTCCTTTCTGATTAATATAAGAGTAAACAGAGTTCTTATTATCAAAGGAGAATTTGTGAATATTGATTATTGTCAGATAATAAAACCATCTCTGCTGCTTTTAACTGAATGGCACGTGCATTGTGAATTCCAGTAGGAAGTGGGGTCATTTCATACCTTCACATATCTCTAAGTTATGTTCTGGATAAAACATTTCAGAAATCTATACATTTGGGCAATGTTATTTTTATTTTTAAATGAAATTGCTTCTTTACTGGTACTAGGGATGAAACCCAGAGGCATTCTACTTCCAAGCTACACCCCCAGCCCTACTTTTTATTCATTATTTTGAAACCGAGTCTCACTAAGTTGCGGAGTGCCTCACTAGGTAGCTGAGGCTGGCCTCGAACCCGGATTCTCCAGTCTCAGGCTCCCAAATGCTGGGATTACAAGCGTGCGCCACCACGCCCGGCTTATCTGCAAGAATTCTGACCAGAACAATTTTTTTTAACAAAAGCACCATCCCATCTGCCTGTCTGAGCAGTCCGAGGGGGTTGGCACAGTCAAGCATTGGGTCCTCTAGGAATACCCCCATTCCTCTCCTGTCTTCATCTTTCTGTACTACACCTCTCCCCACCTTCAAAGGCGAATTGTGTTATTTTTGTAGAAGCTCAGGGTTTGTTGTCAGATAAGGGAGCTACAAACGGATTCCACCTCTTGTCCTGGAGGTGACCTCGATGGAGCTGCCTGGCCACTCTGGGCTTCAGTTTCCTCATCCTGTAAGGTTGGAGGGATTGTATAGCCTCTTTCTTCTTCATCTGGCTAGCACAAAGGAATAAATGAGACAATTTAAGTAAAGCACTCAGAGCAGTGCGGAGCATTTCCAAAAAAGTCTCCAAACCAACTGGCTCTTCCGCTCACGTTGCCACTGCACATCTGGCTCCCAGTACTTCTCGTCTGAGTTCAGCAATAAGTTTTCAGGGTCCTCTGAGTACCTACAAAACTGCTATGGTTGTGGCATTTTAATACTTTTCTTTTTTTTTTTATTTTGGCTGCAAAATATTTTTAAAAATCCCAGCTTGGTGATGCCAGTTCTGGATGATTCTGCAAAGCCCCCTGATCCTCTTTAAGACACACTAGGCCTGGCTTTGCAGCCCTCCATACCATTTCCCATAAAACATACCCTGCATGCCTGGTGTCGTGGGCCAGCTTTTGTGCCCGGGCTCAAGTCAGAGCACTAGGAATAAAACATACAGAGCCTGGACACGGTAAGGCCGGCCCACCTCTGATGTGTATGTGTGTGTGTGTGTGTGTGTGTGTGTGTGTGTGTGTGTGTGTATGTGTGTGTGTGGGCGTGCATGGTGCTATTCTTCACCCTCTGCAGCCTCCTGGCCTCCCCCCAAATCCTCACCCCAAAAGAACTAAGCTCAGTTCTGCTGCTCACAGCGCCAGGGTAAATCCTTCTAGTCCAGCCTACTCTAGTCTAGCCTAGCCCTGCTTGCATGGTGTGACCACCAACTGTTTACACGTTACCTCTCCCGGACTAATTTCAATTTGTTTGTATTTCCAATGTCAGGCCATTGTGAACCAGCACATCATGCATGTTGAATGGAGAAATGCCTCAAATGGCACAATATCATTATGCAAAGCATACATATTTGTAGCACTTTAATTCTCTTGGTCCATTAGAGTAAATGCTAACAAAACTGTAATAATGTAATTTAAGCCTTTTGAATACACTAGAAGGCCAATGTATTCTTGTTAGACTAATGTCACCACTACCCTCCGTCTAATGACATTATCTGTCCTCTTACTTCTCCCAGCAACTGACTATCAGTGCAGAGAATGTGTGATACTCTGCATTTAGGGGGGAAAAAATGGTTTTTAAAGCAGGGTGAGCCAGGCATGGCAATGCATGTCTTGTAATCTCAGTAATTTGGGAGGCTAGATAGGAGGATCAAAGGTTCAAGGCCAGCCTCAGCAACCTAGTGAGACCCTGTTTCACAACAAAAACCAAAAAGGGCTGGAGGTTTAATTCAGAGGTAGAATAGCTCTGGGTGCAATCTCCAGTACCACAAACACACACACACACACACAAAAAAAAAAAAAAAAAAAAAAAAAAAAAAAAAAAAAAAAAAAAAAAAAAAAAAAAAAAAAAAAAAAAAAAAAACAGAGAGAAACTAGCAAAGCAGGCATTGGAGCCAAAGTAATTGGATTGAGAGCCGTCCCCTTTTCTATGGGAGAGCGGAGCTCAAGAAATAGTAGAAATAGGGTTGGTAGCTTATCAATTCAGTTAGCTCTATGTGGGTAACCCAAGACTGATCATTTGTCAAAGAAGGTAGAAAAATATTCAATTCCATGTTAGATGTGTGTGTTATGTGTGTGTGTGTGTGTGTGTGTGTGTGTGTGTGTGTGTGTGTTGTGCATTATTTTGGTGCGGGAAGAAAAGAGTACTAGGTTATTTAGTTTGATCATTAAAAATAAAAATACTAACAAATACCTCCCCCCTTTTCTTAGGTACTAGGGATTGAACCTAGAGCCATTCTATCTCTGAGCTATAACCAAAGCCCTGTTTTATTATTTATGTATGTATGTATGTATGCATGTATGTATGTATGTATGTATGTATTTATTTATTTTGGTGCTGGTAATTAGACCCGGGGCATTCTACCTCTGAGATATACCCTCTAGCCTTATTTTGTTTTTATTTGGAAACAGTATCTTGCTAAGTTGCTGAGAGCCTCACTAAATTACTTAGGCTGGTCTCGATCCTGTGATCCTCCTGTTTCAGCCTCCCAGGTACTTGGATTACAGGTGTGTGCCACCATATCCACATATTATTTTTATTTTGAAACAAGGTCTCACTAAGTTGCAGACGGCCTCACTAAGTTGCTGAGGCTGGCCTCGTACCTGTGATCCCCCTGTCTCAATCTCCCAGGGACTGGGATTACAGATGTGTGCCATCACACCCGGTTCAGCCTTTTTACAATGTTATAACTTAACCAAAGCCTCCGCAGGTTCTGTGAAAAGGGGTTTTGTTACATACCAACATCTCTATTTTGCTCCAGAGATAAATATGCTAGGGAAGACACCTTTACAAGTGTGTACATAACTGAGCACTCCAATGAAAGTTTTATTCAGTGTGAACATAAATATTATGGAAGCGATACATCATGAAGGCCTTATTTGGTCTGGTGAGATTGAGGAACGCGTTGAGAGTGGCGTTTTCCCCGGGTAATTATAAACTATTGTCCTCAACTGTAAGAGGATGGGAAGAGCTGACGAGGTGAGGGGATTCCATTGTTAATTTAATGTAGTTGGATCAAATCCAGAAAATACAGAAATGCTATTTCCCGTGAAGTTAAGCATGAAGACTTCCTACATGTGCAGTTCGAAAACACAATGAAAAATAGCAACAATTGTCAATTTTACTCTAGATATGAGTACTTTATAGTAAAAGCTATAGATACCAATATATTGAAATATCAATGTCTTAAAAGTAAGTATGACATTTCTAGAATGTATTTAGGTATAGTGGAAATTCCAGAAGAATTCGATGTCACACTATAATCTACGTAAATTGAAAAGAAAAGAAAACAAGTAATGTCCCATTGTTATCTACATAGCAAGGAGGAGACAGTAGCTGGCAGGTTGGAATTCTGTGATGCAGATGCCAATGTCGATAAGTACCAAAACTTTTAAGGATCTGGTAAGTTCCCACCCATGACTGTGCCCACGAGGAGGCCTTCAAGAGCCTCAGCTGGGAGTCCCAAGTGGCACCTTGCCAAGTGGCTGCACTGCTGTGACCGAGGCAAGAGCCAGGCTGCGTGGAGGCGGGCTAAGGTGCAAAGCGGTCACTCAGTAAAACCGAGCCAGGCTGCGGCGGTGGCTGGCAGGGAAGTCCCACAAAGACAGCAGAGTGAGCCTCGGTTTCTTCTGCTGTTAATAGAGTCGTTTATCTCTGCCCCCATGGTGTGTAGTCCTTCATCTGTAAATTTGTTTGGCTAATTGCACTTTTCTGCAGACTAGGAATGTCAATGTACCTTCCGTGTGCCTCTGACCAGCGGCTAACCAAAGCAGTGACTAGTTCCATCTTTATTAAAAGTTATGATCGATAACTAAACCACCTCAAAATATATGTTGAAAACTCAGAAAGTAGGTTGCTTAAAAAATAGAGAGCTTTATGTACTGAAAGAAGAAAGAGGGAAGTATTGATTTGAATTTGATTCTCTGCAGAATTTAAGCTGCCACAATGGAGGAGACATAGCTTTTAAAACCCTTGTAGAGGAAAAGTTTGAAAAATGATTTAATATTATTCTGTGGATTAGTATATTTAGTTAGTAATTCACATTTATTAACAGAGTTAATTCATTAAGAGATTTAGTACATAATTGAAACATTTGAATAATTTTTAGAACTCACTTTTACAGATGTATATCTCATCTAGGAGTAGTTAATAAAGTAAATTACGCATGTATACAGTTTTATACAATAAAATTGTCTTAAGTGTATAAAATGCTTACAAGAAAAATATATGTATAACTGTTGTGGCCATATTCAACTGGGCAATTTTCAGTTAAATATCAAAGATATTTAAGGTGAATTTAATTCAAAATTTTAGTCATTAATGTAGAAAAATTTAATATTTTCAATACTAAATAACAAGATTATTTCAGTCAATTCAGGACATATTGCTGGAGAGTACTGACAACGTGTATCTGTTATTCTGTGGTCCTATACATACTCAGTGAGGTTCTCTTAAGCGTTATGCTTTTCAAAAACTATCCACTGGTTATTTTTTTTTTTTTAAGTTTTGAACTTATATCTAATCTTCTTAATTTTTTTGTGAGAATGGAACCTAGGGGCATCTACCTTGGACCTACATCCCTAGAGCTGCTTTTTTTTTTTTTTTTTTTTTTCAAACAGGGTCTCTCTAAGGTGCTGAAGCTGTCATTGAACCTGTGATCCACCAGTCTCTACCTCCCAAGTACCAGGATTACAGGCATGTGCCACCACACCTAGGTAATTTTCTTAATTTTAAAACGTTTCCAGTGACAGGAAAGGTTTCTGAGGGTTCACATCAGAAAAATTATGGAACAGACACATTCAGTGAAACAAAGAAGAATAAACTCAAGGACTTCCCTAGAAAAGCTCAGGATCCAGTCTAGTGAAATTGGAGTCCAGCGAAACTGAAGTCTAATATAAAATAGATTTGGTGATTATTTGAGGAGAGGGGTTTGTATTCTTTTGCTAACGCATACCTTGAATTTTAAACATTTTTCACACATGGTCAAAAGATGAGACCTGGCTTTAGAAGATGTCTATACAAAAAATTTGTGCAAAAAATTTGTTGGATATATTTACTTCTCTTAAAGAAGTACACATTAAGTGCCTCTAGTTTAGGCAGGGACTGTCTTTCTTATGCACATAAAATGGTGATCAAGCTTGGTCGTACCATGTGGGTTTGGAGAGTATAATAGAAATCAAATATGAAGGCTGGTAACATCTCAACAATGTACTTCCTCCTCTGGCCCAAACCAATAAAAAATTGCCTGGTTTCCTACTCAGAAATCTCACCTGTGAATCTCAGAGGACAGGCTGAGGTGTTGTGGAGAGGAATGGCATGCATAAATTCAAAAAGCGAGCTGAGCGTGGTGGCGCACGCTTGTCATCCCAGCATTTGGGAGGCTGAGACTGGAGGGAAGATCCGGGTTTGTGGCCAGCCTCAGCTACCTAGTGAGGCATTCCGCAACTTAGTGAGACCCTGTTTCAAAATAAAGAATAAAAAATAGGGCTGGGGGTATAGCTCAGAGGTAGAATGCCCCTGAGTTCAATCCCCAGTACCACACACACAAAAAAAGCGTATGCATTTAATCCTCTCATAACCTCCTTCACCCCGTGGTTTCCTACAGGGAGATGGTTCCCTACCAACCTGAAATGTCCCTGGTTCACTTCAAGAGCTGCTCCAGAAACCATCTTCTGATCTTAAACCACTAATACTCCATCCATCTTCAATCTCCTCTCCCCGCCACCTTACAGCTAAAGCATGCCCTGGAATTGGATGTTTAGTTTTCTGTGGGTTGACGATAATGTAATTCTTATTTAGTTCAATTAGACGGATGATTTTTACTAATACAATATCAATACCAGAAACCACTATCGTGAGCATTTATGAATTTGTCTGCTTTGGTCCTTATGATAGTCGACGAGGTAACCAGGACTCTCACCCTCATTTTAATTTCGTGATTGGAGTCTAGATGGACTAAATAATGTGTCCTAAAATGCACAACTATCAAGTGACAAAATGCAGTCTCCACCTGGGCAACCCAATTCCAGAGCACAGGATGTCACTGGTACTCTTCTTTGCCATTCCAGGTGAAACCTTGGCAAAGTCTTTGCAGGAGAAGAGCTGCTTAGAAAAATCCTTCCAATCCCATTCACTTAGAACAAGGGATACCTGGCGTAATTCAGGATGAGCATGAAGACCTCTTCATTTGGTGTGGGGTCTGAGCTGGGGTAGCCAGGGGAGTACTTTTGGTGTATTTTGGAATACTTGAGAGCTTCCATGCGCACTCTACTTTAGCCCACCATTCCTGATAGATTGTGTGCACCACCTAGAACAGAATACATCTGCCATGATTTAGGCATAACAAGACTTGGGGTTATTTCATCAGTAACTTTTGTGATCACCCAACCTTCTTGTCAGTCTCTCTTGCTAAGACGGCACTTGACTATCTTGTGTAACCGTTTCACTAATCTCTGCTCTGGTTGCCCACAAGCCTTTGTTTCCTATTTCTATAAAGATTCTGCTTCTTCCAGAAGGATTCCCAGGACAACGTCTCCCATCTTTTTCAGGACTAGACAGATAGGATCTTCAGGAAAATCGTTTTTGGATTGATTTCAATATACTTTTTTTTTCTTTTTTCATTTTTGTTCCAGTTTTATTTTTTTTCAGTTTAACTCACTTTTTATCTTTTTTTTTATAAATGGAATTTATTGGTGCATTCTAGTCTCACATCATAATGTAAATCATGTTGACAGTGACATACATGCACAGTGTACTTGGTGAGCCCCCCGTCCCACTTCCCCATGTCTCCCCTTCCCGATACTAAGTATTGAGATTGACGCTGGTATATTCTCATATATACACATAATTAATGGTAGTATTTCCATTAATGAACTTCAGTCTTCTCCCTCCCCTTCTCTTAGACCACTTTCCTGGCTCCACAGAAGTTTCTTCTCCATTATCTGGAGTCTCTCTGGTATCCCAATTACTCCCTGGCTTGGACATATTAGAGAAAACGTATTTTAAACTTTGATAAGCAACTTCAAAAATAAGTGAGATGAACTGCACACCGGGCTCAATATTTGCTGGTGCTTCGAGAATAAAGCTACTAACAAAAAAGTTTTCTCTTTCCTTGCTGGCCTAGTACATTTCATTAAACATCATCTTTACCCACTTGATTGATAAAAGAATTTCCACCCCTTTTGTTTCATGAAATATTCCCATGTGATAAAGTTGAAGCATTAAGCAAAAGACATGATTCTTGGGTCCTGGTTTTCATTCTTGAGATACTGTCTAATCATAGGGCACTACCAAATTTGAGTCTCCATCTCTTCATTCATAGAATAAAATTTCCTCAAAGACTAATTGTACGGGAAAGGATTCGTTCATGCAAAAGTTATGAAAATATAAACACTATCATCAAACTGTTACGTATGGAGGTCTTTCCTTTATTTTTTGAGGAAATTGGCTGTGAGGTCATTCACTGTAATTATAAACTCATCCTCATCGTCCCATTGCTGTAGGCCTTTGTGAAGCAGATTCTCTGCCTGGGCATGCTGAGCAGGACTGAGATGTTTTGTTTCTCTGGCATGCCACAACTTTTCAAATGCATGCAAGAAATCTAAAAGTTATTCAACTACAATTTCTCCTGAAGCGTATGTTCAATTCGGGCTACACTGGATAGAAAAGCATACGTCAGACTTAGTTCTTACTCTCCGTAAACCTTTACACCATTACATAAAGGCATGGCAGTAACATCAGACCACCAAAAAGGGGTGTGCAAACCCCGTCCTATGAAATGGAAGAGTGCACACCTCACTTATATGGATGAAATGATTTCTATGTCCCTACTAGGTCATGAATCCAAAAGAAATAAATAATTGAAATTGGCTCTTTTATAGACAACAGAGTTTGTCCATGTAAAACAATCCATCAGAGATACTTTATTGATGTAATCCTTAGTACCACTGAGAAAATGCTGATGCAGATGGTGTTATAATAGAACATGAGAAATTGTCTTCCTTTTGCTGTTCACATTGGATTCCATATTCACAGCTTTTGTTTTTCGTGTGTTTTTATGTTACAGCTAAGTCCTGCTGAGGTGAATATAACAGAAGTGAAACTGAACTTCCTAAAAGAAGGCTGATCTCAAACAGAATGATCACATTGGCAACAGAGAGCTGATCTTTCCAAATAAATGGAAAAAATAAAGCCGTGCATTTTTTTAATGTTGTTTTCCCCTCCATTTCCTATCACAGAAAGCCAGAAGTAGCATTAAAATCAGAGTTGCATGTACAGAACACTATAAATAGCCAGTCCTCAAATCCTTATTTAGGATGCAAATAAAATCTCTACAGATACTATTTTAAATAGGAATGGTTTATCATTTTTGGTCTCATTTTGCAGGGAAAAAAAAGCCTTCTTTTTGCGGGCAGGGGTTATTTCTGCTGTAGAAATTCTAACATGTCATGGCCGTCATTTTCAAAACAGATTAAAATCCAATCTTCCTAATGGAAAGAATTGATGTCCCAATTTGCACATTCTATCATCTCTGTATTTGGCTCACAAACAGTGATCATTCTCTCTTTTTAAATTCTGTTGCCTGACTTTTCTGAGCTCAGCACAAACTATGGGATTTCAAATGAATGTGTTGTTTACTTTTTGAGTATGTGGGGGCTTGTTTTCTGGGCCCATTCATTAATTGTCTCAGAGGCTTCTTTGAGTCAATAATAGAAAATCAAATAATTGGCATATTAGTGGTTGTCAAACAGCTAATATTAGAATCCTAATCTCCCCATTTGGATTTAGAATCCCTATTTGCACAGCCAACTTGTGCGCCTTAATACAGTTGGTTAAAAAAAGATTTGCTTCTTTTATCACATAAGGTTTAGTATTTTTTTTTTTTTTTGTAGCTCTATTCCTTGCTGGCATGTATTTTGTTGAATAATTACTCTGTTCAAGGCATTGTGCTAGAATTTTCCATGGGTTGTTTCTAACTCAATTTTATCCGCCCATTTCTTAAAGGAAATGGTCTTGGAGAAGTTATAGTATGTTGCCTAAGGTCAACAATATGTGGGAATCCTCAGACTCAGGACTCAAGTAAGGTCTGTCTTGGGTTCGTTTTGTGTTGCTATAACAAAATACCTGAGACTGGGACTTTGTAAAGATAAGAGGTGCATTTGGCTCGCAGTTCTGGAGATCCAAGAACATGGCATTAACTCCAGCTTCTGGTGAGAGGGGAGGGGCCAGAGTAGCTCTTTTATAGCATCCAGTTCTCATGAAAATCAACCTAGTCCTGTGTAAACTTCATTAATTCATTCCTAGCTTGGTTTCCCCTTTGTCCAATAGTCCTTTAAAGTCCTTATCACCTCAATACTGTTATATAGGGAACAAAGCTTCAAGAACACTGAATTTTAGGGGACAAACTCAACCATGTTCAAACCATAGCCAGGTCTAAATTCATAGTCTTCTTAGATGGCTCATGTATCATTTCCGATCATTTCCATAGGATCTAATTCCCGAGACTATCAAAAAGAGATAATAAAAAGAAAAAAAAAAAGAATAAGTACTCATAGTCAAATAAATATGAGTAACAACAATTCAAACAATGCTTAGCAGACTCTAACAATAGGATATCTCACAGCTTTGAAATACACCAAAATTGGGCATTTCCAAGAGAGAAACAGAGTAGAGTGTTCCCCGAACTTTCCTCCCCCACACACACAGGGGACTCACTTCAAGATTCACCTCAAGAGGATATTCTTTCCAGAAGTTCAATTCCTTTGATGTTCAGCCCCCAAGGAGCACTGAGATACAGCCCAGTGGCTCACACAACACCCACTAGGAAATGCATGACTTTGGTAGGTAGCCACCATTCTTTCATTGACGGATTGGTTTGCTTTAAACATTAACTGTAGGGACTCCTTCGTGTCAGGACCTGTTTTAGGCACTAGGGACCTTGAGATAAGCAAAAGATTCTTGGCCTCAAGTAGCTCATTCCCTCGCTTTCAGTTGGCAAGTCCAATATAGGGATAAACTCAAGGACCGGGGGGTCCTCACTGGGAGGATGGAGGCAGAGAAAGTCCCCAACCGCAAGCGCTGGCTGGGAAGAGATTCTGTACTATAAATACAGAGGAGTTTCGCTTTGCATACTGAGACCCTGTCTCAAAATAAACAAGTAATTAGCATCTTAAGCCACACTGTGAGTGCAATAGAATAGACCTTCCAGAAATTTCCACGTGTGTCTTTCCCTGCTGCAACACCACATTGAGTTCTAAAACATAGCCATGTGGAAAGCTCCCTTATTTTTTTCTGCTTCATTTTGGAAGGAAAAGCTACTGTTTTATCTGTTTGGGACTTTTTTGTTGAAATCCTCATTCAAATGTACTGGAAGTAAAGTAATCTCTAAACATGCCATTTAGAGGGAGGGAAAGTACAAAGGTATGTGTGCCCTTCACTCCTGAACCATTTTGGCATGTTTTCAAACTCTGTTCACCTCCTTTAGGCCTTTCAGAATATGAAATGTCACCTCTCTCTAAACAGCCTATATCATTTGATTCATTAGGTTTCATATTGAAGAGAAACTAAGTTTTGATACCCTTTGGGCTTTAGACTAGTGCTAATGTCCTTTGGTTTTTCCTCATCTTAGTTTCATTTCTGATTGTAATTTAGAGGGAAAGGAAAACTGATACATGAAAAGTACATGTGATTAATCCAAAGACCAAACGACTTAGTAGTAGTTTTTTAAAAAAAGAAGAAGCAGGGAATTGATGTGTGGGGAGTTCCTACATACTGAGTTTCTTAAGAGACATCTGCTATTTTAACCTTCCGCTGCGGTGGACAACATCCTTTACATCTTTGACTATTTGTTTCATAGGTTATTTTAAAATCACTTTTTTTGTGAGTGTTTATGAATTCATTCATTAGCCAGAGTGACATATATTTACAGCAAGAAAAGCTGCATACCCTGAATTCCCCAGTAGGGACAGCTTCACTTTTCTACTAACATGTATAGCAGAATGGTTCCAGGGAGTCAGAGATCCTGTGCCCTGACATCAAGGCGTGGTGTCTGTCTGTCTGTCTGTTTGTTGGGAAAACACAAAAGCCCACTTTGTACATTGCCAGCCCAGTTCCTGCTCCTACCTCCACTTTCACACGTGCACAAAAGAAACCACATATATACACATGACCACACACATTCACTTACACATGAACACACATATGCACACCCACATATATAAACACATACGGACACACATTGTCATACACAGCTACACAGACAGATGTATATATATGCATATTTATATATATATACACTCTCATATTAATGAATGCACACATGTACAGATTCATCAGAGACAAATATATATAGGCACATATACACATGCACATTCCTAGTCACAAATACACAGAGACACACAGACATTAGCATGCTTATAGATGAAAACATACACACACAAACACACATGCATATCATCCCAAATGGCACAAACACAAACATAAACACACACAAATAGACATACAGACACAATGTACACAAAAATTCATACTCACACAGACATATACATACAACTATTGCATGCACATAGACACCTACATATACACGAACACACACCCACACACATGTATACAGATATACAAAGGTACCTATACACACCTGCTCATAGAGACAGATCAACACATGCACACACAGCCAAACATAATAGTACACACATCCACATGTGCACACACATACATAGACACTCACATACACGATATTCAAAGACACAGGCACACATGTATACATGCACACACACACACACACACACACACACACACATAGGGATACACCCATACACATACACCTGTGCACACAGACAAACATGAGGGACACACACGGACATACATACGGCAGAAATAGATGTGCACGAACACACAGGCACACACACACACACACAGATTTCTCTTGCGCATTGGGGGTGGGGAGAGAGAATGCTGCATTTCTTCTATTTCCGGTTGTTAACATTCCAGCCCATGCTTCTCCATGCCTGTCCTCAGCAGAGACCAGCAGCAGATGTGGAACCTAGGAGATTTTCCTCTAAAACAAGGTCCTCGTCGCTGTAGTTTTCCAACAGACGGTCAGCCCGCTCAGGAATGAGGAGCCAGGGATTCCTGGATCAGATAAAGGGGATTAGCTGGCTTACCTGACCTCTCAATTTTCCTCGCTCAGACTCACCCACCGTTTGTGACTCATGGAAACCTGCCTTGGGTTTCATCAGCAGCTTTGTCATAAGTAAATTAAAGCAGAGCTGAATTAGTAAGTCCAGTCTTTCACCTGTGACCCTAAAGTGTGACTCCAGAAGGGCCATCTTCCAGGCCCGGGCTCCAATTTCCATTCCACAATGATTGCCCTGTTCCATTTTACCTCTCTGACCCTTAGTTTATTTCCTCATCCACAAAAATAAGAGATAATAGCACCTGGAACTACATTGCTTAAACCGTTCAACACACCTCCCCCTTTACCCTACAGAAACATTTCCCAAAAGCCTGGGTATTTCTTGCTCTCAAGCCCAGCTTGCTGGTCTACCTTCCAGATTTATTTCTTCTATAATACCATTTATGTATTTTTTTTACTGATCACCCACTAAGACCATAGATTGTATGTGTGTGTGTGTGTGTGTGTGTGTGTGTGTGTGTGTGTGTGTTGAGTTAGAGAGGAATTGTACTTCTGGCACCAGATTTCAACCACAGCCACTTTTACAATATTTAAAAAAATATCCTATCATTACATACAATTGCAGATAAATGTCCCTTCCTCCTCTTCCTATTATTGTCAGCAAAATAGCAGCAGCCATTTTAAAGTGTTCTCTAATTTATATGTTGTGGGTCCAGGTGGGGCAGGAGGTGTCATCACAGAGCCTAGAGATTTTTGTCTGATTTTCAATAGGTTCTGAGATACTAAAGACTCCAGAAAAGCAGGATGTGAAGCCAAAGCCAGTCAGGTCAGTCAGGTACAGGGTTACGGCACACTGTTTCAGCCTACCCTGAGGTCAATCCTCAAGAAAGGCTTTGAAAGTGGATCTATCATTCGTGGCTGTGACTCCAGCCCTGAAATAGGTTAGCTGGTCTCTGAAATTGTACAGTTTCACAAGCCCTCTTTCAAATGTCACTGATCTAGCATAGAAATTTCCCAATTGAAGACAACAGAGAAATATTGAAACAACCACCTCCTACCACCAAATGGCTAGGGCACCATCTTAAATGTTTCAGATTGTCCCTATCTGAATTAACAGCTAATGCTTTAATCATTAAGACTGGAAGAAGCTGAACATAATTATGGAGTCCAGTGGGAACCACACTGAAAAACGGAAGGTGCTCCGCAGCCGGTTGATTTATAACCTGAGCCAAAGCCTTCAGCCAGCCAGACTGATCAACGCCAGCAGAGTCTGTGGCCACCAGGTAATGCAGGAGCAGAAGAGATAAGGAGACCGAGAGGGCAGCAGTGGGAATTAAAACCACCCCCAGAGCCCCCTCCATGCCATGAAGTTTTGTGTCCCTGTCAATTATTTCCAGTCTTGAGCAAACCAGATATGGTATCTCCTGTGTGAAGGACGTATTTTTAAATGTCAAGTTAACCCACACTGTGCTTACTTCTGTGTTTCAGTAGCATGTTATAGATGATATGTTAGAACACAGGTATGGAATTTACTTCACAGTGAGCACCATCTCAGCTCGAATAATGGACAACACTATTTATATAACTCCGTATAATTCAGAGGTGGTTGGCTTGGTATGATTTTCCTATTATTGGGTTATTCTGATTTATGTCTTTAAGATTTTTAACTATTCCTCCTTTTCCAATTTTATTCTGTTCCAGGAGGCCGTTCTGGTGTGCAGCTTTTCTATGCTATCTGCTCTGCATTCTTCAAACACTCTCTTAAGGTAAATTGAATTTTTCCAAAGCACCCTGAGGTTAAGTATGTGTCGAAGTCAAATTGCTCAGTTGAAATTCCACGGTTTTTCATAATCTGGTGCCGCACGCTCTGTGACTTTATCTCTCCCCCAAGCAAAGATACCATCCTCCTCAAAAGGCTTCCTTATTACCTCATAGCTGGGGCGTTCTGCTTCAGGCTTTGATCAAAACATCCCAGACAGGGCAGGGGGGTGTGCATTTTTGCTAAGAGGAAGCAGAATTCCCATGTCAAGACTACGTAAAGGAATACTGAGAGTCAGAACTCTTTTCTCAAGTTCTTTTCTGCTGGAGATCAAACATAAAAATGACAGTAGAACCAGCCAAAACCAAATCAAATCAATAATGCAGTATATTTAAGTTACTTTATACCTTACCAATGTGGCAAGAAAAAGCCCATCCACCCATCATTTTTATAACTGGAGCTTTTGTATCTTAAGGAAGGCTTAGTCTCCTTTTATGCTAGAGTTTTGTCTTGAAGTTAGAACATGTAACTTATATCTAAGCAAAAGTCATAAACTGAAATGATTGACTTTTTAAACAAAATGGACTCTAAGAGATTAGCGCTATCTAGTGAAACCATCTTTGGGATAAAGGGGAGGAAGTCTGTGAACCTGTATCTCAGACTTGTTAAAATATTTTCTCCCTGGATGTGAATTATAAAATTGACCAAAAAAAAAATTCTAAAAACAAACAAACAACAAACACATACACGCAAATGTCCAAATACAAAAAAAGTAAAAAATAGATTATTATTTTGGGAATTGTTCTTAATATGGAATATTCAAGCAATATAAAATTATGACCTGGATCCAAGAATCGCTACATAGATTTATAATTTCATTGAAGACCATTTTGTGAGACATGACTAAGCAGTGAAATCCCTTTTTTCTTCTGGTCATGGGAAGCAACAAGTAGAATAGATATAATTTGTAGCGAAGGAATAACTAGCATACAAAATAGATCTAAGCCACATTCTGAACTTCACCAGTCAAATGACCCAGCGGAAGCCACTAAGCTAACCTGAGCCATTGCATCCTCTTCTATCTCACTGGTATACTGTCTGCGTAAATGTCCATGCCATTCTTGGGAGTAGCCTGGAGATAAAGAGTTTAAAAGAATCTTGAAAATGTTATGAAGGGAAGATAATGCTAATAGAATGTCCCACACTTATTCCTAAAAGTCTCTGTGTCCTACTTGAAGAAATGAAACCAATACTGAAAAGATGAACGAACCAAAGTCTCTCCTGAAAGACACCCAGTGACTTCAGAATTCTCTAAGTTGGTCCAAAATGGGTACTCGGAGGGGGTATAGGCAAAAGATCATTCTTAGTATCTGTTCAGAGCTTCATTGTGACCTTATTTCTCCTCCAATGACAATGGCAGTTTTTTTTTTCACCAGGATACCTTCTTTTTCATCTAGACCTTGTTCTTTTTGAAGATCATAGGGCTAAGGGTTTCCCTTGATCTTATGCAGGTTTGACCAACTATCTAATCAGCTTGGCTGATACTGCTTACCTCATCCCCTTGATAAAAGACCAGAGAAGAATAGCTGAATTTCCCAGAAACCAAGTCTGATTAGAATAATAATGTGTAACCTTCTTCCTCTTTAAACAAAGACCACACAAAAGAAATCAGGTTGTTACCAAGAGAAGCCCTATCATGCCCAGCTGCCAGAAATATGTCAAATACTACGTACAATTACGTAATATATTGTTCTTCATTGAAATGTTATTTTATTCTAAGTCTTAACAATGGCACAATTAAGGGTCTTATCATTTTTAATTCAAATAAAATACTGTTTATTTTTTTAATTCTCTTTCTTTTTTAATATACTTTTTATTTGTGCATTGTAACCATACATCATATGGAGGTTTAGTGTCATCGAAACACACACACACACACACACACACACACACACACACACACACACAGCCCCTGGTACATTTATTTTAATGGGCCAAGTGTAGATAAAGGAGCAAAGTTACTACTCAAAAATGAAAGATGAAAAAAGACAAAGATGAAGACAAAGAATAAAGATGAATTAAAAAACAGCATACCAGAAGCATAGAGGTTCATGGAAGGAATTCACATAGCTTCATATCAGAAGCAACAATAACCTGATGTGTGCAGAGAAAAACAATGCTTTTCTTTATCTTTTCTCTTTCTTTCTTCATTTCTCTCTCTCTCTCTCTCTCTCTCTCTCTCTCTCTCTCTCTCTCTCTTTCTTTTTTTCTTTCTTTTCTTTTCTTTTTTTTTTGGGGGGGGCAGAGGAGTCCATATATATTTATTTAATTTTAGCAGTTCACATCTCTCCCATCAGACTTAAGTCCTAGAATCAGAGAGGGCAGCTGCTGAGGCTGACAGCTAGATGACATGCATGGATTCTTCTAGAGGGGATGTCATCCTTAGATACTAAGGATGGAATTTATAAAATACATGCATATTTTTGTTAAGTACCAAATTTGTTGAAGATATAGCAAAATGGCACAGCTGGCCATCTTCCTAAACATCATGAGGTAATATCATGCTCAGACCAAAGACACGGCAGTAATTTATCTGCATGTGAGTCTAATTCAGCTGTCATATTGCTAAGTCTACTCCTGATTTGTGTGCGTCCTCACTCTCTGTGTGCACACGCATTTCACTGTGATCCTTCAAAAAGGAAGTTGATAGACAAAAACATGTCAGCATCCTTAAGTCACAGGATTTGAATATTTTGTTGGGGAATGCCCCCCAAATCATCCATGATGGAAAAAAAAAAAACCTTCATCTTATTTATTAATGAATGTTGTAAAAAAAATGCTTTAACAAATGCTCTACAGAAGCATATAAGAGAATATATTTCAAAGAGAATCATCATTACTTTTCATTTGAAATGAGTTTTCCTCTTTACCCAAGATCTACAGAGAGCATGGCCTAAAAAGTCAGTTCCTGGGAGGCTGAAATAAGAGGATCACAGGTTCGAGGCCAGCCTCAGCAACTTGATGAGACTCTGTTTCAAAGTTTAAAAAAAATATGATGTAGTTCAGAGGTAGGATGCCCCTCAGTTCCATCCCCAGTCCAAAGAAAACAAAAACAGTTTCCCATTTCCCCCTGAATTCTGTCTAGGGTTGAGTAAAACAAAATAATTCAAAATAATTAGTTCCTTAGCCAGGAGTCTTGTTTCTTATGGTTTTCCAATTATGTGCTCTTTGTTCTAAAATTAAAAAAAAATATCATTTATCACTAAGTTAAATTTTTAGGAATGACTTAAGGCTTTATGCTTATTTTAAGTGGGAACACTAAATGCCAACATCTATGAAAAATATAAAGTGAGATGGTCTACAGTGGAAATTGCCTATTTTTCCAGAGATGGAACTTATTAGAATCAATATGCTTAGCAGTCAAGAAAAGAAAAAGCAATGCCATTTTCCTGAGGAATTAGAAACATTCAAAATAAGTGGCATTCCCACTAGTCATTGATTAATTGAGCAAGCACATACACAAGCTACCAAACACTCACCCACACATAGAGGACACAGGAGCCCCAAACGCTCTGATATGGGGGCTCCTACCCTCTTGGCTCAGAATTTCCATAGTATCCCTGCACTGTGATGTATCAGAATGGGTCCTATAGTTTTGCATTTTTAAAGTAGTGATTGAGCAGAGTGTCAGCAGCAGAATGGTATTTTGTGAGGCAGGGACTTTTAGTGCTCGTGCCTCAATACTTCTAAAGGACATGGCACTGCTTCAAGGGCCTCCTAGCTGCCACCAGCCTCTGAGACAAGACCTCTGCCCTTGAGCGGGACAGAAATCAATGACTTTTATTTCTCACTCACCCCAGACTGAACTTTCTTGAGTATAATTGAATGTGAACAAGCAAAGACAGCAATAATCATGGGAATATTTGCTGAATCTTAGTATGTTCCAGGCAACACACACACACACACACACACACACACACACACACACACACAATCCTCTCTCTCTCTCTCTCTCTCTCTCTCTCTCTCTTTCTTTCTCTCTCTCTCTCTCTCTCTCTCTCTGTATATATATATGGACTATATATATGGAATACATATACGGAATATATATGGACTATATACATGGAATATATATATGGAATATACATGAGATATATATATATATATATATATATATATATATATATATGGAATAAAGCAGAGCTGTACTTGAAGCACCAAATGGCTGCTAAAAGAGGTGGGAGGCCAGAAGTGGTGGCCCTAGTACTTAGGAGGATGGCAGGTTGGAGGCCAGCTTCAGCAACACACTAAGACTCTTCAAAACCTAGCAAGATCCTGTTTCTGAACAAAAAATTAAAAGGGCTGGAGGATGGGAGTGTAGCTTGGAGGTAGAATGCCCCTGGGTTCAGTCCTTAGTACCAAAAAAAACAAAAACAAAAACAAACAACAACAAATGCAGAAAGATCTGTAGTCAGCAATAGCTAGGTTCCTGAATTTAGCATGTTGTGAAAACCCTGGGCTCTGTTCCTGGAAGCAAAAGAAATCAAGAGCTCAGACCCCAGGAGCTTTGAGGAAGCTACATGCCTTATGCTAAACGGCTTCTCAGACCCCAACTCCAATCCACCTGCGGCCGGCAATCCTTCCTGCCCTAAAGTTAGGTATCTCCCAACACAAACTCCTAGGAGTTCGTTTCTTTATTTATGTTAACATAATCTGAGCAGTTTCTTTTCTTTGCTACCAAATACCCCACACTAAGCCACATACCTGACTGACCAAATGATTTCCCCAGCTGGAAACCTATGACAAGGCATAAATGAAACTCCTGTTGGTGTTTTCCAATAGTTTCAAAGTCTCTGGTCTAATTTCCAGGTCTTTGATCCATCTTGAATTGACTCTTGTGCAAGGTGAGAGGTTGGGGTTCAATTCCATTTTTCTATGAATGGATGGTCAGTTTTCCCAACACCATTTTGTTGAAAAGGCTGTCTTTTCTCCCTCCTATGTTTTTGGTACCCTCATCAAAAAACAATTCGCTGTAAGTGTGTGTAGATCTTTTCCAGTATCTTCTATTCCGTCCCATTGATCTATGTGTCTGTCTCTGTGCCAATAACATGCTGTTTGTATTACTATAGCTCTGTAATATCACTTGAAGTCAGGTAGTGTTCTCCTTTGATTCTGTGCAGGACTATAGCTTTCGCTCAATATAACACTCTCTCTGTCTTTCGGGAGGTTGCTGACTGCTAGTTGAGGCTGCAGCTTCTGAGACTGGTCAGTTATTATCTGAGCAAGCCTGTCTTGGGAATTAGGAGAAACATAGCACTGCAGAAAATTTCGTGGAAAACCAACAAAGACTCGGGGCCTCTGCTCTCTAGATAAGTGAAAGTACTTATGCATACTTGTAAAGTCACTCACTTAACACATACCAACCCTGAAAGCCTGAAGTCACTTTCACCAACTTATTACTTCTCCCACTATTCCTCCCACTTATTACTTCTCAGGAGCGCTGTTCACTATCACTTTGCTCTTGCAGATTTTAATATGACGGAGTCAAGTTTTGAAAGTGACGTCCGATGATAACAATAATTGTGTTTGATCTTGGGAGCATCTCAGTGCAAATGTGGCCCATGAGCCCCACAGGATGACAAAGGGAATTTTCACAAATGTAGGTAGTTGTGAGTAATCAGACTTCTGAGTGCACTGTCAATGAAGGTGCATGTCCCATAGATCTCAGAAAACTGGAAGTAATAAATAGATCCAGGTGACTTGCTGATAGGGCAGCATATGCAGTATATTATGAATCAATCCTATAATAGCTACCTTAATTGTGATTGAACATCTTTCTCTGAACTCTCCATTAAACCTTTAGACATTGGACCTAACACAGAACATCAGTTTATAAAGGTTCTTGTTACTGTCTATAAACGGAGCTTCCAAATAGGAAGTAATTTTCTGAGCATGGTGGTACACACCTGTAATCCCAGCACTTGGGAGGCTGAGACAGGAGGATTGCAGGTTTGAGACCATTCTCAGAAACATAGCTATATCCAGTTTCAGTGTTTAAAAAATAAAATAAAATAGGGCTGGGGGTATAGCTCAGAGGTAGAATGTCCCTGGGTTCCATCTCCAAGATACCAAAAAGTAAAAAATAAAAAGGATAGAAAGATAGATAGATAGATAGATAGATAGATAGATAGATAGATAGATAGATAGATATACATATGTAATATAAGGAATAATAATGAACTATAAAATATATTTCACCTGAAGATAAATTCATTTGAAGACATTCTTTACTTCAAAACAAACATTGACACTAATTGTGAAAAAGTTTGTCAGCAATCCCATAAGAAGGATACCCAATTAATTCCAGAATATAACTATACTGGCACTTTTAGGAAAAAGATATTCCTAAAAGTTGTGTGCCTGGGTCCACCTAAGAGTGAGTTGAACACTCACCCTTCAACATGGGTGATTATTTCCCTGACTCACTGAAATTCCCCGTGCCTCATCTCTGTTTGTTAAGCAGTGGAATCTGCTGCCTTGCCACATTTTGAGAGAAGACGTCCCTTAATTTCTATGGGGAGCAGTTACGTCTCATTTCCAGCAACCTTGAGGTCACAGGCAAATAGGTAATGTCCCCGAGCGTTTAGCATCCAGGTCTTGGTTGGATGACTGAAATCACACTGCAGGCTTTATTCTCCTTCCTGACATGTCTACTTGTTGATTCAACAGTAGGGGGCCTTGGCTTCGTTGGTGGAACTAAGCTTAATACAGAAAATAGATGAACGCTTTCCATAGAAAAGGTATAGCCAAAATCCATTTTTCCCTTTGGCATACTTTTGCCTCATTTTTCATCCCTCATGTGCTTTCTTAAAAACAGGATTCTTCAGAGAGAAACAACTGGCATTTTCTACTCAAAGGAAAACATGCGGGTGAAACGAAATATGCTGGTAGAATCAAGATATCAGAAAAGGACACAGAACAAGCAACCCTCTTTCTTATCTTTCATTCCTTCTTTAAAACTCCACTTTGTGGGAGGACCTAAAGAAATTAGAACTGTTGTGTCCTGTTGGTGGAAATGTAAAAGCAGTTTCATGGTTCTCCAGAAAGTTAAACAGAATTATGTTTAATGCAGCAACTCCACTTCTGAGTACATACCCAAAAGAATGAAAAGCAGGGTCTTGAAGAGATATTTGTACAAGCTTGTTCACAGCAGTGTTATATTTACAACAGTCAAAGGCAAAAACATCCCAAATGCCCATGGATGGATAGACAGAGGGAAGGATGAGTCAAATATGAAAATCAGTATAGTGGAATATTACTCAGCCTTTAAAAGGAGGGAAACTCTTGACACATGCTTCAATATTAATGATTCATGAAAGACCATTATAGTAAGTGAAATAAGTCTCTCAAAAAAAGACAAATGCTGTATGATTCACTTACATGAGCTAACAAGGGTAGTCGAAATCAGAGTCAGAAAACAAAAGAGGCGTGGCTATGGATGGAGGAGGAATGAGAACTGATTGTCTAACCAGCACAGGATTTCAGTGCTACAAGATGAAAAGAGTTATACAGGAAGATGAGGGTCATGGTTATACTATAACAAAATACCATAAACCAGGTAGGTTATCAGCAACAGAAACTTATTTCTCACAGAAGTACAAGATCAAGGTGCTAGCAGATTCAATGTCTAGTGAGGGTTCATCTCATAGATGACACCTTTGTGGTGCTTCCTCACCTGGAAGAAGGGGTGAGCCTGTGCTCTGTGCACTCTTTTATAAGGGAACTAGTTCCATTCACAAGGGGTTCACTCATGATTTAATCACTACCCAAATCCTCACCTCCTAAGTCCATGACCTTAGAGGTTAGATTTTCAACATCTAACCCATATATATATATATGTATATATATATATACATATATATATATGTAGCATTGAGTATTGAAACCAAGAGCATTCTACCTTTGCACTGCACCCTCAGCCCTTCTTATTTTTTAATTTTGAAATAGGGTCTTGCTAAGTTGCTGAGGCTGATCTCAAACCTGTGATCCTCCTGTCTCAGCCTCCCAAGTACTGGGATTACAGGTGTGCACCGCTGTGCCTGACTCAACATACACATTTCAGAGGGACACATTCAGATCATTGCTCACAGTCACGGTGACCAGAGTGGCATGTCCTCATGAACACAGAGAATGCAGTGGTGCAGCATTCCTTAACTTGGTTGATTCCTGATGCCAGTGGGGAAAGAATGCTGATTAATGCTAACTTCCTAGCATCTCTATTAAAGAGACTTGGAACTAGCCAGGCATGATGGTACACACCTGTAATCTTAATACTTGGGAGACTGAAACAGGAGGATCACAGGTTCAAGACCAGTCTCAGCAACATAGTGAGACTCTCAGCAACCAAACAGGACTCTGTTTCAAAATAAAAAGGGCTGGGGTGTAGCTTGGAGGTGGAATGCCCTTGGGTTCAATTCCCAGGACCAAAAGAAGAAGAAGGAGGAGGAGAAAAAGGAGAAGGAGGAGGAGGAGGAGGAGGAGGAGGAGGAGGAGGAGGAGGAGGAGGAGGAAAAGCAGAAGCAAGAAGAAGAAGAAGAAGAAGAAGAAGAAGAAGAAGAAGAAGAAGAAGAAGAAGAAGAAGAAGAAAAGACAGAAAAGAAAGGAAAGAAAGGAAAGAAAAAAGAAACTTGGAACTTTGACAGAAAAAGAATTGGGTGAAGGTAACCAATAGGAGCTGTTCCTAGAAAGTGTCAATATCATCTTGGATTCAGTTCTAGAACCACATGTCACTGTAAGCATCACTGTCATAGTCAACTGCCTCAGGGACTGGGTTTTCCTTCCTATCCTCCCCCCATAACAGCTTGGGGCTCCATTCTGGAGGTGGAATTACACTAAGCCATTAAATTGTCTGCGTGCGTTTGCTGGCAGATGTTCAGGCAACTTAGACAGATGTGCCTTTTTACCACGTGACTAACACTGCACCCGAGTGAAGAAACAAGTATTAAGAAAGCAGAGTGGTGGATTCTTTTGAAATAGGCTTTTTTTCCCCTCTGTACATTTGCACAGCCAAAAAAGAAAAAAGGAGAGAGAGAAAACAAAGAGAACACGCCTATTCATTTGTGTGACCACCTCACAGTAAGAGAAGAGGCTGAGTTATCTGGGACTTCTTTCTCATAGAAAGTACAAGTATACCCCAAATGTGCTACAACAAAAATCACATCAAGAAATACCTCATGGGTTTAACTTCTTCTAGAATATTGAAAAATGTTTGCATTCAGAAATATTTAATAGTCTATGCATTAAAATTAAATCTAAGCATGGTCGGTTTTTACATTTTTTTATTATATTTTCTTTAATTGATACAAAATGACTGTACATACTTATGAGGTAGAATGTGACTTTTTTTCTTTTTTCGGTACTGGGGATTAAACCCAGGGGCATTTTATCTCCAAGCTACACCCCAGGCCTATTCTATTTTTTAACTTAAAATAGCATTGCTTGAGGGTCTAAGTTGCTGAGAGTCTTGCTAAGTTATTGAAGCTGGCCTTGAACCTGTGACTCTCCTGTCTCAGCCTCCCAAGTACTGGAATTACAGGTGTGTGCCACCACACTCAGCCAGTGTAATATTTTGATATTGATCCAATCAGGATAATAGCATATCTAGCATCTTACACGTTTATTATTTCTTGTGTTGGGAACATTCAAAATGTAGCTACTTTGAAATATAGAGTGTCTTAAGTGTTCGAGTGAATCTGTCCAACAGCATCAAGTGAAGGACGGGAGCTTGGGTAACAATGAAAGGCAAGTGCTCCAGGTTGTTCCAGGAACTCCGAGTAAGTGGAGGGAAGATAGGCAGGAGATAGATCTGAGAGTCAATGACCTTGGGATTGAATTCTGATTTGGGAAAGGTTTGCCTCACTTCCCTAAGTCTTGGATTCCTTCACCATAAAGTAGGCACAATCACAGGTAAGATGGAAATGCCTTTGAATTTCAAGGGTGGTGGTTTCTATCCAACCTAGTGCACCTAGCACATCAGCAGAAGATACTGTGAAAAAACTCCGGAAAAACATGCTCATCCGATTGTTGAAACTTGGACCAATCGTCCAATGCCAACAGAGTCAGAAAAATGAGCATTGTGTGGCCACCTCAGAACACAGTTGATGCACTGCAGATTGCTACAAGGTTTTTTGAAGGTGACTTGACAAAAACTACATCAAAAGCCTTAAAAGTGTGTGTGTCTTAGAAGCCAGCATTTCTAATCTTAACCTTCCCCCTTGTTAGCAATGGGGGCTATTCATTGCAAGATGAGTACATGTTTATACAATGGTTTATTAGGTGGCCCTTATAATTAGACAGATACTTGCTCACCAATATAGAACAATATACCTAATATATTTTCTGTGTTTTTATTGGTGCATTTCAGTCTCACATCATAATGTATTTCAGAACAATAGTGACAGACATGCACACAGCACTTGGTGGGCTTCTCCTGGCTCCCTCCCCACTCCCTCCTCTTCTCTCAACATGATACTGAGATTGCCGTTGATATTCTCACATATGTGCATAGTCTCAATGGAAATTCCTCCCCGCCCCACCACCTCCTACCCCTGACCACCTACCAATCTCCACTATCTAAAGTCCCTCTCACATCCCAAGTACTTCCACATATGAGAGAAAAGATATGACCTTTCACGTTCTGTGATTGGCTAAACTCACTTACATAAAGAAATTAAGCTGATTGTCAAACAGTATGATAGCTAGTATTCTATTCTGATAAGCTAAACACATATATACTTGGATATATATATATATAGACATACAACAGGTAGATGAAAACCTAGAAGGTTATATGCATGGAATTACTAACAGTGGTCAATTTTGAGCGTTCTATCCACCACATTATTTATTAGAGAAATGTATAATCTCCTCCCTCCCCAGCCAGCCTCAGGTCCATAAAAGTTCCACCTGTCTTCCTCATCTATCCAGGGTTCTTCTGCAGTGACCAGCCTGCAGCCTGGGGCCAGTGATCTCTAGGTTGTGTGACTGTGCTTAATGTGTATCAACTTCCCATTGTTCATCTATGTTTTCTATACCTAACAGCAATATCGTCTATTAAGAAGAATGAGTCCTGCTGAGTGTGGTGGCGCACGCTTGTAATCCCAGCATTTGGGAGGCTGAGACCGGAGGATCTGGGTTCGAGGTCAACCTCAGCTACCTAGTGAGGCACTCCACAACTTAGCGAGACCCTGTTTCAAAATAAAGAATAGAAATAGGGGTGGCGGTATAGCTCGGAGGTAGAATGCCCTTGAGTTCAATCCCCGGTACTGCAAAAAAAAAAAAAAAAGAAGAAGAATGAGTCCCAAAATGTCTCACATTACATAGAAACCTCCATCAACCCCTGATCCACCCCTAACATACATGAGGAGTCATTAAGTTTGTGTTGTAGCGTCTTGGCAAGAGGTCCCCCCAAAAGTCCTGCCCATTCGTTGGTAATTTGAGATCTGCCTGGTGGTTAGTTACCATCTACTAAAATGATGGAAACAACAAAGATTTGAAAAAAGATGGGTAATCACCAAAGGGTAGCTTGAAACAATGGAAGAAAAAAGTCAAGAATTTATAGGACAATTCCATTTCTTAGTGAATAGATAGATTTGGCTGATTTATATTTTAGAAAAGGGCTTCCGTCTTCCTCTGAATTATTTCATGCAAAATAGTCATTTTTTCTCTCTGCTTGTGCTTATGACTGAAAAGACACTAATAAATTATCTTTTTTGCCCTCAATCATACAGGACCCATGGTGTTTGTGGATACTACTTAGATGAAAATATGCCCTCCTGCTAGATATACAACCACATAAAATTATATGAGACTCAACCAAGAGAGGAGAAATTGAATAACAACCTTCCAACAATATATGCTTTCAGGTTTCCACATAATTCTAGCTTTAGTTAATATAAGATCAACTCAAGTCCCTGTGCTTTCAAAATATCTCAAAATGCACTGTCAAACAAATGAGAGTAAATTCCTAGGATTTCCATCCAGAGGTTTATATTTGAATAGCATCAGCTTTTTCCGTCTATTTCTGTGTAACAAATCATTCCAAAACTTGGTGACTTAAAACAGTAAAGTTTACATCATCTCAGTTTCTGTAGTTTAGGAGTTTCAGAGCAGCTACAATGCATAGAGTGACTCAAGATCTCATGAGGTTGAGCATAAGATATTGGATGAGATGATAGTGTTTCAAAGGCTCTCCAAGAGCTTCAGATCCCACCACAGACAGAGGCACAGCTCAATCCTGTGGGTCTGCTGGAGCCTCCAATCCAAGGGCTGCTTGAGTGTCCTAACAAAATGCCGACCGGCTTCCCCCAGAGTGAGGAATTTTGAGCAAGTGAGCAAGGAGGAAACCACATGCCTTCTAAGATGGGATTTCACATACACACATATGTACTCCATCACATTCCACTCACTAGAAGTGAATCACAAAGCTCAGCCCACATTCAAGTGGACAGGAACTAGGCTCCATCCTTTAAGGGGCGATGACTGGAGGAAAATAGACATATTCCAAACCATACCTAGAACAGGAATGTGTACATCTTATTTCTGACTCAGGATTGGGTCAAAGGATATTTTTCTCTTACTTAGTTCAAAAGACTAAAAATGTTCCCCAGAGGCCTAAATAACTCAAGTGCTATTGTACAAACCCTCAGAGGTATTTTGGAAGGTATGTGAATTTTAATCTGTCCTAGAAAACACTGAAACCAAGAAGGTTGGATGGTAGAACCAAATCTCGATCATAATGGAGTACAATATACCTGACGCAGATTATCTAGAACAGCCTGGGTCTGCCATTCTGCTGTCTACACTGGACCAAGAACCAGGTCACCGAGACTCAAGGGCAGTTGGAAAGATGGACTATGTGAGGATTTTTGAGAAGACAGGGTGACTTCATTCAAAATCGAAATGTAACTCATTTTGTTCCTATTTCCTCTTTTTCACTGTATTAAAGGGCTAGGAGAATATGAATACAGAGGGATGAGTTATATAAAGCTAGCCAAATAGAGTCCAGTAACAGCAGCTTTTGGAAGAGAAGTCAGAACCAGGGACTAAAAAATACCACATACAGTAATAACCATGGGTGGAGTTAAGGACTCTGCAACAAAACTTACTTTCTGTAGCTACCTATGCTCAGACACGCCATTATTGTCAGTGGGGTTGACTCTGAATTAGAAAACATGGCAAAAGATGGTAGTGGGGGATAGATGCTTTTGCAGGGGAAGGGAGCCTTGTTCTGATATCAACACTAATTCATGAAAAAAAAACCAATAGTCATTGAAATAGAAAACAATTGAGCAACCTGGATTTTGAGAGCTTATGAAACCCTTATTATTGTCATCTGAAACAATGAATAGTGTGGCTTTCCATAGTCCTTTGCATAATTGTGGGCAAGAAAAAAACTATGCCCAGGAGCTCAGAAAACAGCCAAGCACACCCAACTTTCTCTGTCAAAGATATGCCAGCTGCCGGACGTGGTGGTGCATGCCTATAATCCCAGTACTTGGGGGGCTAAGAGAGGAGGATCACAGGTTTGATGATTGTTTCAGCAACTTAGCGAGGCCCTCAGCAACTTAGTGAGACCTTGTTTCAAAATTTTAAAAATAATAATAAAATAGGACTGGGGGTATAGCTCAGAGGTAGAATGCCCCTGGTTTCAACCCCCAGCACCACAAAAAAACAACAACAAAAACATATATCAACATTGGACCTCTTTATCACTGAAGAGTTTGAGCTCCTACGCCTTCTGAAAATGTCAAAGAAATGCTTGTTCTTACATCTCTAGATTTTAGATTTGTGGGGAAAATGTTTTTAAAATTAATGCCTGTAAGTGACCGTATCCTGATGTGCAGCCATGCATTGCATTTGAGTTCTCTGAAGACAGACTAGAGGACAGCCTGGGCAGAGTCGGGGTGTTGGGCAGGGGCTACTGTCTCCCATCCCAAATCTCTGCAGATGTGCTCAGCCCTCCAGAAGTGGCAGGCAGTCTCGGTGGATAATTGGTGGATAATTATTGCAGCAATGAGAAGCATCACCGAGGTAAGTATGAATAAATTGAACCTGGAGAGAACATTCTAGAGAATTCTACTTAAAACTTTCCTGATAACCATCTTCATGTGACTGCACAAGAGAATCAAAGTGTCCAGAGGCAGAACCAGGTACCAACGGTGGTCATGTGCCCTTTAGGACCTAAGGTTATGCTCCAGCCTCAGGCAGCGAATTCCCTCCGAAGAGGAACCAAAAGTAACTTCATTTATGTTAGCAGCATTTATCAAAATATCATGCACGTCATAGATACTTATGTGTTTATTGTCTTAAAAAATTACCCCCTTGGGAGGCTGAGACAGGAGGATCCCAGTTCATGGCCAGCCTCAGCTACTTAGTGAAGCCCTCCACAACTTAGTGAGACCCTGCTTCAAAATAAAGAATAAAAAAATATATATATATATAGGGCTAAGGGTGTAGCTCAGAGGTAGAATGCCCCTGGGTTCAATCCCCAGTACTGCAAAAAAAAAAAAATAATAATAATAATAATAAAGTCAAATTAAATTAAAAAGTTACCCCTGGGCATGGTAGAACGGGTCTAGGAGTACTTGAGAGCCTGAGACAGGAGGATCACAGGTTCCAGAGCAGCCTCAGCAACTTAGTGAGATACTGTTTCAAAATAAAAAAATAAAGATAGGAATGGAGTCATAGTTCAGAGACACAATGCCCTTGGATTCAGTCCCCAGTACCCCCAGGTCCCCACATGTACACAAAATACCATGCACATCATAAATACTTAGGTGTTTGTTATCTTAAAAAATAGTTGCCTGCACTTGGAAACTGCTCCGAATTGTTCACGCTCTTTCTTAGAGTTACCAGCTTTCAGTGACTTTCACTTATACAAAAAACCTCCGTGTATATTTGCTAATAAATCAATATGATTGACTTTTTCCTTCCTCTCTGGCTAGGAAGAATTGGTAGGCTCTTATGATATGCTTCTAGTTATCATTATCATCAGGTGAATCTTGATTTCCCAAGTATATAATGCCACCCAGGAGTGGTGGCACGTGCCTGTAATCCTGGTATTTGGGAAGCTCAGACAGGAGGATCACAGGTTCGAGGACAGCCTCAGAAACCTAGCAAGACCTTGTTTCAAAATAATAATAATAATAATAATAATAATAATAATAATAATAAATAGGGCTAAAGTTGCAGCTTGGATATAGAATGCTCCTGGGTTCCATCCCCAGAACCATCAAAAAATATATAATATATATTACTTATATATATATTAAATATATATATTACTTTTATATATTAAGATATATGTAGATTATATATATATAAAATGTATATATGTACTTATATATAACCTATCTACTAAGAAGGTCCAAACCACTAGCCTTTGTGGCTCAAATTTGGATTTGAACTCTCATTATTTCTACATTAAGGAGAAAAATTCAAATTCCTAGGATTATTTCTTAAGTTTGGCCTTTTTGCTGAATTTTTAAAAACTCAAGAATGATTTCTTTTTTACGAGAAAGTTTGTGGTCTGTAAGTTGTTCACTTGTAACTTGGACTTGGCTCAGTCCCCCTCCCGTGGGTGAGTCGCCAACTTCAAGATGAGCCAGAGAAGATTCAGAGTAAAGAAGTAAGGTGGTCCTAAGAGCCTGGTGCTTGGGAAGCCTAGGTGGGGAGTGTATCATCTCTGGGGGGGTTGGGGTCCTGGTGGGCAAAACCACCAAAATTGGAGGAAGTCGGCAGAGAGAAAATAAGCCAAGGACTTAGTGGGCAACTGGGCAGCCGAGAAAGCTGTCAGCACAGGGCCTGAAGCCCTTCGAGAGACCAGGAGCAGAGAGAATGGAGTGTGCGTGGGGCAGGGGGCTCATTAAACACTGAAATCCCAAGACTTCCACGGGGGACTTTGGGCCTCGTCAGTGTGGCCCAGTGCTGCCTGCCTTCAGTGAACTTGAGGCTTCCCACCCCCACAGACAAGTGGAAGTTATTCTAAATAAGAAGATGATAAGCTTTAGGAAACGTACTCCTAGCTATTCAGAACCCTCTCCTCTTTCTTGTATCATCCAAATAGATGATTTTTGTCTTTTTATTGTTTTTGTTACTCTGGGGATAGAATCCAGGGACACTCTACCTTCAAGACTTTTTTTTTTAAACAGGGTCTCACTGAGTTGCTGTGGATCTCATTAAGTGGCTGAGGCTAGCTTAGAAACTGCAATCCTCCTGTCTCAGTACTGGGATTATAGATATGCACCATGCCCTGTGATCTTTGACATTCAACAAAACTGATGGCAAAGAGATCTAGTATCTGGATGCTGATTGGCTCATCTTTCTTTTGCATCCTAAATTTTGCAGTAGATGAGTCCTGAAATGTATGTGTGTCACATCCTCAGGGTCACATCCAAGCTCACACCTGCGTCTATGCCCATGCTAAGCTATTAACTTTCCTCCCAGCCCCTGCTAAGTACTTAGCCACCTGAACACACTACCACTTTGGAGAAAAATGTTGAAGTGTCTTCTAAAAGAATAATAACAATTCTGTCATGTGGCCGTTGGGGCACACTTTTGCATGCTGGGTTGGCTCAAGGCAGGGTCTGCCTCAGTTGCTTCTGCTCATTAATATTTTCTCAATGAGAGTTGCAGGTTTCTATAAAGAGGGTGTTTGTTTGGAGTTTGCTGTTCTTGGGTGGTGGAATGTTGTTTTGGATTGGATGAAACTTTCAGAGTGATTGTTAAATGTCATAAACCCCCTATAAGCGCCTTCAAAACCCATATTTGGAGCCCTTTCTGGGCTCTCATCAACTCCTGAGTTGTCTGTAAACGTTTGTCAGCTGACAGTTTTGATGATTCATCAGCTGAGGGTATGCCAGGAAATGCCAGGCTTAGGACTCCATGCCCATTCCTGTTCCTAGACCTATGAGAAAGACTGTGTGTGCCAGAGATAGTGTAGACAGACACTTAGTAATGATCATTGATGAGCTCCTATCAAAATGAAATCATTTCCTGTGCCTTTATTGACATATTTGTGTTTACACCAGAAAAGCAAAGTCACTTTACATCAGTGAGAATTTAATTTACCCTGTGAGCAAAGTAAGTTATGTAACTAGCTATAAGGAATGCGAAAGCAATTTGCAAATATGAAATTGCTTTAAGGAGTAAATGGAGAGAAGGATGCCATTAAGATTAACATCAGAATTCAATTAAATTTTCACTAGTTTTTAGTTATGAAAAGGGAACACATAGAGGAGAGAAATGCTAGCCAACTGTTAAATATTAATTAGTGGAAGCAACATTTCCTGAAAGTTGATAAAGCATTTCAAATAAATTTTTATTGAAAGCAAACTTAAAAACTACCTGGAGTTACATTCAGTGAGTCTTGGGAATTGGAACTTTTTCACATGTGAAAGTTTAAACATTTCTTTTCTTTCTGTTGTGTTCAAAAAGTTTCCTTCTCCCCCCACCCCCCTGTTGAAATCGTTACTTTCACCCATATATGGGTGAAACTACAAGCCATCTTAGAGTGGCTGTCAAAATTATTCACTTTTGGCCTAGAGCTAATTTTGGATTTTCACTCCTAACAATATCTTCTGGGAAGGTTGTAAGTGAAAATAAGATTGTAATGCATATGTAAAATCTATGTAGGATTCTCTAAGGGAAACCACATACATGAGGTTATTTTTGGAACATCTATTTATCAAGAAGCTGCCCATAGCTATTCCGTGATATGTTTTTCTTCTATGTATGTGTACAAGAGGACTTTGAACACGTTGGCTAATTTCGAAGCCAGGCAATAGCTTTTCAATGACATCACCTTCCACACCCTTGTACTGGGAACTCACTGTTCTCTGAACTGAAAGTCTGGAGTTGGGTGCCAAAGGTGGTTTCACCTGGGAATGCATTTCCTGTAAGCCCGGTTACGCGGAGCATAGCAGCTGATGGCGTTTGACACTGCCATAGACCTCTCCAGTTTTAACCTGCAACCCTGGGGACTGGTTCTTTGATTATGTCAAGACCATGGCCAGTGTCACCTAGGATAAGAGTTTCACCTACAATTCTGCCACCGTTCCCTTTCTAGATTCTCCTGACTCTGAGAAAGGCACTGTTTATCCTTCAGAAGAAAACTGAATTGATCAATTAAAAAAAAATACTTTGAGCAGGAAGTGACACTTGTAGTTCAATGCCCAGTGTGGGTCACACTTGTATCACATTCCAAAGCTATCTGAGCCAGCCCCTCTCCCATTACATAATCCCAAGCTAAGTTTCTTAGACATAGAAACCCAGTATTCTGGGGCCCCTCAAACCCTCCCCAGTGGAAAGGCAAACTGTCATTGGGTCATGCTCACTCTATTGACACAGTCTGATAAAGAAGAAATGTAAATAAAATGGAATGTGTTTCTTGTCTTGTACCAGGAGGTCAGTACCTGTACCTGCATGGTGGTGGATTTCAGAATGGGTAAACAACTCTTGACAAAAATAACCTTGAACACTTACAAGATGGTAATCCCCCACATTTACACGGTGGTTACACTGTATTGACAGATTTCCTTAGAAAGTATAAGGGGAGACTCTCCTGGAATTTGAAAAACAGATGAGTACACAGACCTATATTGATCCAGGTACACACATTACACAAACATGTGTAGACACATATGTAGATATTCACACACAGACATATACATGAATATTCACACACACACACACATACTTATACATTCATGCACACACATATACATGCAGAGATACATAGACACACAGATGCAGACACATATGCAGACATACAGACCTGCACAAAAATATGCATAGAATCACTGGGATATTTCTCTTGAGAGAGACATTGAGCAATGAGCTTCACAATTCCTCTTTTTCTCCAATAATTCACATTACTAGGTGAATCTGATTTCCTTTAGCTTCACAAATAAAAGCAAAGCACTTTCCAAGATATCGCTTGGTTTAAATATATATAGCGTTTAAAGATCCTGAATGAAAGGCGATGTTTTTCAAGTTCTGTCATCTTTTCTTTTCCCCACCGGCGACATCCTCACTGAGTAAACTTGGACAAAGAGTGCAGGCACGACACTGGCCCGACATGCCGAGCAGAGCCTGCCCTTTTACAGCAAGTCGACGCCAAAATAGACAGCAAAGGAAAACTAAATCCAGCTCGAACAATACGGGCCCCAAAATAGCAACAGAGTTTATGACCACAGCAGCAGGAACGGGCTGCTAATCATTTGCCAGGATCTTTTACTTTGGCTTGTCACTACTGAGTGACACGGGGGACTTGAAGCCCCTGTCAAGCACACAAGTTCAGAACCCCAAATCAGAGATACTAATAATAGTATCTGGCACCGAACCATCTTCCTGAAAGAACTAATGAGCTAAGTCGTCTCTAGGGGTTGTGAAGAGAGACTTCCTGAGCCTGGACCATATGTTAGCAATCCAGCAGATCTTCTACATGCACTATCTCCTCTAACCCTCGCCATGCTCCTGCAAAGTAGCTTTTAGTGTCCTCACGCTACCGATCAGGAAACTGAGGCACAGACAAGAAGACTCACCCAGGGTCACACAGCTAGAAAGCTCTTTCTGCTATACCCTGGCAGCAGGAAAATAGTTATCATGGACACCTTTAGCCAATGATGGCTGTGGAGCACAAAATCGAGATCACCATGTAATTCTTAATGGGATCCAGAGTCAGATGGTGCAGATATGATCAGGAGAAAGAGAGCCATCAGACCTGGTGGCTGGAAAGAGATAGCCAGAAGAGGCAGGACTGGAGCTCCAGAGAGAGGGAATATCTCAGAACAGCAAAGCCAAGTGGAGACCCAGTCAGTGTACGAAATAAGGAAAAGGAAAGGAGAGGGGTTGAAGGCCTCTTAGGCATTCCAGGCTGGGAAAGAGACCCTGGGGCTGAAGGTACAGTTTGTTCCAGAGGAGTAGTATTAAGATCGTAGAAGGGTCTGGAGACTAGTAGCTCATAGCATGGATTCCAAAGGAAGGATTCAACCTAAGAGGATTTTGAAATCTTAAAATGGGAAACGAAAGTCTTACGCAGCCATCTATGATAGGAGGACTTTTCTCTGGGAGCAAAGGATGGATTGGCAGGAAGAGGGCATGGAGGGGAAAAGACAGGTTGGGGACTATGATGTGATTAAATTGTTGGACTGATTTGAAGTGTCCAGCCCCAATTGATCCCCAGCCCACAAACTCTTGAGGAGCCAAAGTGTTTGAGAAGTAGACTGGGTTATTTCTCTTGTTCCTCATGGGACACAGTCATCCAAAATGCTTCTCATTGCTAAGGAAGGACCAAATCAGTGTTGAACTGATTGGAACTCTGATACTGGTCCAAATCCATCCTAGCATGTCCGGTTTGTGCCTGATGGAGACTGACCTATGCCCCCTGGCTATGACCAGGTGGTGGGCTTTTTCTAATTGCTGCAACCCTTTCCCCTGGAGATGCAGGCTTTAGCAGAAAATAGTGCATCCCCACTGATTTAGACAATTCTGTAGCAGAGCAATCTTCTACGATGTTTATGGAACTGAGTCCTCTAAGTAGAAGCGTAGTTACAATAAAGGAGACACAGGGCCACAGGGCCACGATGCAGGAGGCTGACGCTTGTGGTTGTAACTGAGTCATCTGTAGTCACACACTACTCATATGGAAGGCAACCCTGGGCTACAAGGCCAGGAAAACAGCCATGCCCATTTTATTCATTCTTTATAACCAGTGGCAAATATTTACATAGCAATTACACAATGCCTATCACCAGATTAGGCACTTATGTAGAACTTGGGATTGTACTGAATGCGAATAAGATGTTAATTATTACAACTGAACGATGCCTTTAGAGTTGGATTCTGATGAATTTTTAAGACACACTTGAGGGAGAAACATGGCTGTAATGTAATTCCCTACAAGAATTTTGAGAGATCGTTAAGAACCATATGTTTCCATATAGGCCACAAGATTTTATAAAACTGGGGCAGAAGCATGATTGGGATTCTGTCTGAGCTTCCCCCTTAGACTGTACGGAAGTCCCTTTCCCCTCTTATAGGATATTGTTCCATTCTGACTCTAAGGGGAATATCACACCTGATGAGTCACCCCGGTAGCTCCCCTCAGGTAAGACCTGGAGGATTCCTCAAATGCCTCCTGGTCTGCCGAGAATCTGTCCGAAACCACGTAAACCTTAGGGAAACCTGGGATGACAGTTTGGGAGGCAGATTAGAAACCTAAATTCCTTTCTTCCCAAGCCCTCCAGGTGTATCTTGCGAGCCCTGGATGATGATGTTTCCCAGCTGCTGTGACCAGGGGCACCCACAGTCTGGGATTTTTCAGCAGCTGAGGCATGGTGATTTGCAAAAATAGTATCACCAAGGCAATAGATAGCCACCGGGTCCTGAAAACAGCATGGTAATTACTCATGCAGTTGAATCATTTAGAACCAGCCCTGTGGATCTCAGAGGGACCCAGTCCTGAATTCAGGGAACACCACCCACTGATCGAGCAAGGAATACCCACTAGATTTCCTGCTTCTAAGAAAAGAACCCTAGAATTTTTTTTTTCTTTCTTTCTTTTTTTTTTTTTTTTTTTGCTGAAAGAAAGCACAGAGACATGTTGTTCAATACAATTATTCTGCAAATGTGAAATGGAAGCCCAAGATCAAATAGTCTATAAAAAAGCTACATAAAAATTCAGGCCCTTTGCCTCTCAGCTTGGATTTTCTATCATCTATCGCTGGAGCATGCTGCTCAATCTTTGAAAAACCACCACCGCACATTGGTGTGAGGGCTTTGGCAACATGAGTGAATTACCAATTCCCTGGACAGGATTATGGTACTATTTTCTGCAGCTGGGCAAGCCTTCTCCCTCCATTAGGCAAGCATTGGTGATAAAATAAATAATACACAAGCAACAGCCACGGACCAAACACCTCTGAAAGTCTCTTTTTTTTTTGGTATTAAAATGATAAGTGTATTTTCCCCCAAAACCTACTGGCGGCATGTACAAATAAAGCCACAAACACAGTGACAAACTGTGCCGGTTGGAGTTCAGCCGATGACATTCTTGTTATTGAAACAGGAAGTGAGTCAGCCTCGGCCACTAAGATCATATAGTTTATTCCGTTGTGTTAGCTCATTTGAAAAAAAAAAAAAAAAAACTATCACACAGCAACGATGTTTGTTTTCCAAATAATACCTTTTCTTTGGGGAAAAGTGTAAAACAGTGATCAATGTTTTAAGATTTTTAAATAATGTCTTCTAGGATGTAGGAGAGAATTCCTCAATTAATAAATCATCATCAAACTGTTGAAAAGTGGGTTTTCACAAGTATTAGAAACAAATGAATGTTTTTTTAATGAAAAGAAAAATAGGCTTGCTTAAAATTTTTGAAGGGCATGGATTCTAGTATTTGAATCGAGTAAAATCTTTACAACACTAGATATCAGTGTTTCTACTATTAGCTGAAAATTTATCTTTGTTGATTTTTGATACATTAAAATATACTTTTTTTTTAGATTTAACTAATTTCAGAATCTTTTTTCATTAAGAACAGAGTTAGGGTGAAGTTTGTCTTTATCCCCTAAGACCTTGCAAATTGATAATCTAAAAAAATAAATTTTAGGACAAATACTTCAAACACACATTTCCATATATAAAACTATCTTTTAGCCAGATGTGATGACACAGGTCTGTAACCCCAGAACTTGGGAAGCTGAGACAAGAAGATTGCAGGTTCCAGGGTAACCTCAGTGACTTAGTAAGGCCTTTAGCAACTTATTTCAAAAATAAAAAAATAAAAGGGGCTGGGCATGTAGCTTGGAGGTAGAGTACCCCTGAAGTTCAATCCCCAGTACAAAATATAATAATAATAATAATAATAATAATAATAATAATAATGATGATAGCAACAACAACAACCCAAACCTATTTTTGCTCACTGAACACTAAGAATATGTTTTTCAGATAACAGGCTATTTGAGAACATTGCTTCTACTACTGAATTGTCATAAAATAAGTAGAAAAGACTTTTTACATTCAATAATTAGACGTTTACTAATTCACCCATACTTCAGATGATTCAAACAGAAGGCTTTACAGTCTCAGTAGTTAGATGTGTGGCATTTCTTGCCAGTCATTGGCTTTCCTTGCAAGCTCTACCTCCACCTGACATGCTTTTGATTTTCCAAGGGGATCTCATATTGTTGGATGCCACTGTAAGATCCTGAACCCAAGAGAGGTGGTGGCTTGGGCTTCTTTCTGCACACAGACCATGAGGCTTCTCAAGGCTGGGACTGGATCAGAACCCAATCCCCAGCCAGGAGACATCCTCCCTGTACTACACGAATGCACAAGCCCCTGCACGCTGGTATCAGAACTTTGTGGGCTAAGTTATCTACCGTCTGCTCAGACATTAAAAGGCTATGGACTTTTCTCTTTAAACGCTTTTCCCTCAAATCTCAGAATGAATAGTTTCCATCTGTAATTGTCGGTTTTATATTTTTAAATAGCGAAGAACCCAGACACATAATGTCTCATTATCTCTGAAATGATTGGGCATCCACTGTGTGTGCAACTCTTCCGATAAAAGCACAATACAGCCATTTTACTGTGGGGGGAGGGGCAATGCTTACAGAAAGTTCCCTTTTTTTTTATTTTTGTTCCTTTTGCTAAGTCTGTATTGGCAGTTATCTGCTGTTTCCACACTCTCTGCATAGATCTAATTTAGGTATTTAAAAAATGATATCCTGGATTGGCAGCTCCAAAAACACATGTGGCTTCCAGCCTTCGTTGCAAGTCTGAAGCAAATTATTTCAATAAATGTGTGAAAATCTGACTTTCCTAAGAAACGACTTATAATGCAGATAAGCTGGAAAACGACAGTGTCTGACATTTCTTCTCCATTCTTCTCCTGGGAGCATAAAAGAGTCCTTGGTAATTTCAGTTTTCTTTTTGAAATGACAGATTTCGTCCATTTGCTTTTTTGGACTGCCATGTTTTCTTGTGCTCTGTCATGTAATATTTTACCTTTAAAGCTTTAAGGAAACAGTTATCTGCCCCACCATCTGGTGAGGATTCTCGACTTCAGAGAATGACTTGTGATTTCTCACTACAGAAGTTGAAGTCATTGTGGTAGTGTACTCATTTCAGAGAGGGACAGTCACACCTTAACATTTTCATGCTGCCATGACAACATGTTACTTCAAAGGAGGAGTACTTTTTTATTTTCTGGTCAGGCAGTTCTAGGATTTAACTCCTGATGGGAAGTTGCATTTGAATACGATAAACTTTTTAAGTAGTGTTATAAATAGTACATCAACAAGAGGATTTTCTTTCAATTGCCCAGCATCTGAGGACAGGTGATTCTAGCTAAATATTTGCTAACTCCTCAGCACCTAAAATTAATCATTAAAAAGACCTTGACAATGTGGCACATTTTTAATGAATCTGTTAATCATAACAATACAAACTTTACTTGAAAATTAAGTCTATAGATACTCCTCCACACTATAATTTGCTTTCATCCAGCTACAAACTCTAGCATGTCATAACCTAGAAGGCTATGATAGCCAGGAGACACTTGTGTGTGTGTGTGTGTGTGTGTGTGTGTGTGTGTGCATTTGTTAACGTACCTGTGCGTGTATACGCATCCCTCCATCACTCCATTCTCAACCAACATTTTTTTTTTCTGGGAATAGGAAGAAATCCAAGCAAATAAAGAAATCAATAGAGGCAATCAGTATTTGAGACCAGATGGGAGGGACAAGGACTGGACCCTAAATAGGAGCTGGGTGGAAATGCAGCCATTGTGATCCTGAGATGGTCCCAGCCACCCCAGACCAACAAGGCACTGCTACTGAGAGGGACACTTTAGTTCATTGCTATGGTTTGAGTCTGTTTCAGGAGCATGTGACCCAGTGTATCCACCAATCAGAGATGTAAATGCAGAGAAAAAAAAAATGTAAAACCAGAACAAAAAAAGCAAGACTCATCGTTCAATTTGGCCATCCTGGTGCTTCCCATGCTCTGCTACTACTTTGTACTAACAAGAGAAAAACAAATGCACGAGACCTTCTTGTGGAATGTGGACAGATGTGTAACTGTGCTGTTAAATAGAGAGGAAGAGTATTTCTAATTAGTAGAGCTTCTCTTATGAGCAAAGTCATTCATTACCTTTCTTCATCCTTAAGCAGTGTTGTCAGGTAAGTAAGTCTCTGTTGTTGTTGTTTTATCAGATATTCAGTAGAGTTAGAAAATGTGTCTGCAGTCAGGTAGCTAACCAGAAATTAGCCCCAAACCCAGATTTGTCTTCTTTTGATGGCACTGAATGACCTTAAATGATAACACCAGGCAGGCATGGTGGCATACACCTGTAATCCTAGTTCCTGGGAGGCTGAGACAGCAGGATCACAAGTTTGAGACCAGCCTCAGCAACTTCATGAGACTCTTAGCAAGCCAGTGAGACTCTGTTTCAAGACAAAAAATGAATTAAAACAAAAAAGGACTGAGGTATAGCTTGGAGATAGAATGCTCTCGGGTTTAATTTCTAGCAACACAAAAACAAACAAACAAAAATTGTCGCGCGCTTGAGTCCGTCCAGCGGAGAAAAACACACGACAACCAGGTTCCTTCTGCGAGAAGCTTTACTCAGGATTGCTTATCTTCATGCGGGTAATGGCGGCGGCCCAAACCCAGAACCGAGGCTTATATGTCTGCTTCTGGCCAATCAGGACTTGACTCGTATCTGAGCTCCAATTGGTCAGGAAAGCTAGCCTGCACATAAGCTGACATTGCTGTTTTACCACAACGCCTTATTAGGAGTTGTTTACTGCACTGAGGTACTTTACTGCACTGAGGTACTTTACTGCAGTCGCCATCTTTTAGGCGCAGCAGC
>PVLC010001432.1:0-14763 GCA_004027655.1 Graphiurus murinus
TCCCAGCATTCGGGAGGCTGAGACCGGAGGATCCGGGTTCGCGGCCAGCCTCAGCTACCTAGTGAGGCACTCCGCAACTTAGTGAGACTCGGTTTCAAAATAAAAAGAATAAAAAATAGGGCTGGGGGTGTAGCTCGGAGGTAGAATGCCCCTGAGTTCAATCCCCAGTACCGCAAAAAAAAAAAAAAAAAAAAAAAAAGAAGTCATTAGGATAGAAGGGATGGTTAAAACTACAGGAATAGATGAGTATACTAAGAGATGAGCATGAAGATAGAATCCTTGAAAATGTTTAGGATATTAGAAGAGGATCATTGAAAGCTAATAAAAGCTATTTCACAGTTGCTGTTAGAAAAGCTGAAGAAATAAAAAGACTGGGGTCACACAAGACACAGAAAAGATAAGGTTTCAAGAAAGTCATTAAGTTAAAGGCTCAAAATGACAGAACAGTCAAGTAGCTGTGTGTAACATTGACATTTAAGAAAGCACTGGTGATTTTCCTTGAGTAACTTGAGTGGACAGATGCTGTAGGGTTAAGTAGTAAAATGAAAATGCAGCTGTGGTGGCCTATTCCTTTCCCAACACTTTGTATGTAGAGAAAGAAGTTCAGGTGTTAAGTGACACTATTTCAGACAAGGCCACTCTCTCTAATCCTTTCCTTAGTGTAAGGTAAGAATCTAAATACATCTTATATTATTTACAAGGGAAAACAGAATAGTTATTTTGGTTTTTGGTACTGGGGGTTGAACCCAGGGGCTTTATACCTCCAAGCTTCACCTCCAACTCTATTTTTTATTTTTATTTTTAAAACAGGGTCTCATTAGGTTGATGAGAGTCTAACTACTTGCTGAGGCTGTCCTGCAATCTGTGATCCTCCCGTCTCAGCCTCCCAAGTACTGGGATTACAGGCATGTGCCGCCATGCCTAGCTACAACAGTGTATTTTTACTTGAAGTTTTACAAAAAGCATGTTTTTAAAAATCTGATTCTGACTTAAGTTTTACTGAAGTACTAAAAATTAAGTGCTCAAATATCTTTTTTTTTTTTTTTCAGGAAAGACTATGTTTGCCTCATCATATTTTGGAAGAACGAGGTCTTGTGAAAGTTGGCGTCACAGTTCAGGCGCTTCTTGAATTACCTACAACCAAGGCATCTCAGCTTTCTATGGCTTGATATGACGTTTTTGAAATTATAAGCATATAGTTTTATTTGTTTGAAGTGATTTCAGATCTTTCAAATTCATGAATAAGAATGTCCAGTCAAAAATAGTTTGCCTTAGGTCAAGCCTTAAGGTTTTAAAAAAAAAGAAATTACACTAAAACAAAACTTAAACTTTGAATTGCCCAAGTTTCTTTTGGGGGAAAACTGGATTGATTTAATACAAGTTTTTGATAAATTCAAATTATCTTTTTATCGTCAGTTAGTAATCTTGATTATTTTTCAAAAACAGATTGATACTAAATTTCAAATGTTTTCAATTTAATAATGACATTAGGTTTAATTTTTTTTATATTATAGCATACTGGTAAAATCTGGATAAAGGTAATCATTTTTTAACAGTTTAAAACCATTCTATATTTGAGTTATTTAATACACTTCTAATTCTAGTTTATATACAATTTCTTCAACCTTTGGTCTTAGTTTTCTAGAAAAAATGAGTAGAAAAACAGAACTCTGGCATTATATTTAAATTCTTTTAGTATTATAGGTTGGTGCCAAAATATTTTCAGTTGTACTGTAGATTGTTTACATGTGAAGTGCCTGTGTAATTGATGAATCTTCTAGAGTCTTAAGCATTTTTGCAATTTCTTTTTTGTATTAGAGTCGATGGAACTTTAAAATATTTTGGTAGATTTTGTAAGGTCAATAATATGTGAGGATTTAAATGGGCCTCACATTGTGACATTGTGGATTTCTTAGTTAGTCCATTGCAATTTTCCTTAAATTGGTTATTACCTGTTATTCAAAACACACAATGTTAATATGTTTAATTTATGCTATTTAATTTTGCAAAACTTAATCATTTTTAAAGTGTATTATTTGAAGAGTATTTTATTTCTGTACTGAAAATGTTACACAAAGCGGTAAGACTTTTGAAAACTAGGTAAGTACTAATTATGAAGGACCTTTTGATAAAACTGCCAAAGTTTGGGTTTATATCTTGACTTTCAGGAACATTACATCAGTGCTACCTTTAGCTATATTTGGAGGGCAGAGATTGAGGAATAGATTTTTATTCAAAATCTGGCCATTAGTGGATCCTGTACACCTTGTGATCCTCAATTAGCATGGTATTGAACGAAACACAGACTGTTCTACACTTATTTTTGTGAGATAGTATGTTACATAAACTCTTTGTTTGATTTAGAGATGGATACATTTATGTTGATAATAGTACAGGAATTTTTCAAAAATATTACTGTACTGAACAACTCAGTTTCCAGTAAAAGAACCTTAATGATTACTTTTGTAGTAGCCAAGCAAGTATCATATCTTGTATATGTGATCATTTGCACTTGTTACCTCTTAATATGGATGCAACTTATTAAAAATGTTGGCCTGGGTATTTCAAAGGGTATATATAAAAGGTAAAAACTAGTGTGCCAAATGGTATAGTAAGGGTTGCTTTAGGAGCAGCTCTACTATTTTTGTTCAGTTGGCATGAAGCCATATAATTAAATTTTGGCTTTAGAATACATATACGTTCTTTACATTCCCCAAGGGTCAAATCGGAGCTTTTAAACACTTAAAGCTTCTTCTGGCTATAAGAATTAAGTTATTAGTAATTTATTACTTTAAATATTTGAGCTAATTAGTTGTTACTTTTCAGTTATGTCTTAAAAAAATCTCCTTGATATAATCAGTCTCCCTTATGAAAACTTGGACAATATATAGGTAAGAAATGGCAAGTAAGGACCTTAGCTGATGAGTTTTTCATTTAGAAATTTGACAGTTACAAATTAAGTAACCATGAAAAACTACAGCAGTCATTCATACTTCTTTCATAGTTATTGTGCTATTAGAGTTCCTTGTATTAATCTAGTGTTAATTATTTTGCAAGTATTCTCCTGTTTCATATCATTAAAATAGTAGTCAAATTGTAGATCATTCCCTTATTGCATTTCCCTTTCAGCTAATGATTCCTTTAAAGAGAAATACACCATAACCCCACTGTCCTATTCTTTATTGCAAATCATAATTCTGGTTAAGATGGATTCATCTGAATTCCATATCGTGACATTGCACTTATTATTGGGCCGGAAGGCAATACCACCTCGAAAGAAGTTTCATAGCATGATCTCTAAGAAGAACACTATGCCAAGTCTCTGTTGTATTGCTTTTAGTAGTTTTTCAGTGTCAGTTTTATTCTAAATGTTTCGATAGTTATGACATATTTACTTCATCAGTTATCTAATTAAGAATGATTATCATTATTTGAATGGGCTTGTGATTTGATGAGGGTTAAATAATCAAGCTAAACTATTTTTTTGGGCCCTAAAACATTCAATATAGAGCTATTTCTGTTAAATTTTATGACTGTATGGCACAAGAAAGAAGTGATGTTGGATATGTTAGAATTGAATTGAGTCAAATGCATTACCATTTGTTTAATAATTATCTTTATAGAATGCTAGTTTGACTTTTCTAACTGAATTTTATGAAGAATTCAGAAATGTTTGTATTGCTCACAGATCTATCATAATTGATTTTCTGATGCATTTAAAAATAAATGGAACACTAAATGTATATTACCGATGCAAACTGTGGATAAAGTTGAATGAAAAAAAAATCAGTCTGGGAATTCTTTACTCTCTATCACTTTTCTCAACCATCACACCACCCTTTTTTTGGTCAGTATTTGATTGTGTCTGTGTTCCCAAGTATGCAAAAACGTCACACTTTGAGAAGATAGTTAATATAGACTGTTGTAGGGTGGAAGTGCACACCTGTAGTCCAAGTACTTGGAAGGCTAAGGCAGAAGGATATCTTGAGCCTAAAGAAGTTCAAGGACAGCCTAGGAAATAGAGCAAAAAAGGAGGCTGTCTTAAAAGTCCAGAATTCTTTTATTTATATCATGTTACTTTCAGTAGGTAAAGTTTTCTTTAAAAAAAACAAAAGTTTGAGCCAAGTGTTATGGCGCATGCCTTTGTAATCCCAGTGTTTGCGAGGCTGAGATAGGAGGATCCCAAGTTTGAGAACAGTCTCATCAATGTAGTGAGACTCTTAGTAACCTAGTGAGATCCTGTTTCAAAACCAAACATAAGATCCGGGCATGGTGGCACACACTTGTAATCCCAGCATTTGGGAGGATGAGACCAGAGGATCTGGGTTTGCAGCCAGTCTTAGCTACTTAGTGAGGCCCTCTGCAACCCTGTTTCAAAATAAAGAATAGAAAATAGGGCTGGGGGTATAGCTCAGAGGTAGAATGCCTCTGGGCTCAATCCCCATTGCCGAAAAAAAAAAAAAAAAAAAAAAAAAAAAAAAAAAAAAAAAAAAAAAAAAAAAAAAAAAAAAAAAAAAAAAAAACACATAAAAAAAGGTCTGAAAGTGTAGCTTAGAGGTAGAATGCCCCTGGGTTCAATCCCCAGTACCACACATGCACATTAAAAAAAAATGGTTTTCTAGGATGTTATTGCAAAATGATACCACCTTTATATAAAATAACTATATAACAAATGAGAGCGAAAACTTTACATAAAATAAAAAGTAAAATAGATAAAATTGGAATTATTTTTATTGCAGATTTTAGTGTTAAGTATATGATCGAATTGCCCTTAAGATTTTGTGATGCAAATTTTAATATTTCTTTTCTCAGCCCTTCTTATTTTTAATTTTGAAAGAGGGTCAAGTTGCTGAGGCTGACCTGGAACCTGTGACCCTCCTGTCTCAGCCTCCTAAGTACTGGAATTATAGGTGTGAGCCATCAGACCAAGCTATAATGTTTCATTTTCAAGTAGTTCTAATGTTTTTAAAAATTCCACATATTTCATTAAATAACTATTATTTGTTCCTAATTTTGACTAATTCTTAAAGCAAAAAGTCATTCAGATAATAAAGAGAATACTATTCTCCCTCTTTTATAGTAACTCAATCTAAACTCTCAGACTTAAAGAAGTATTTGGCTAAATATTTCACATGAGGTGTTTTAAAACTATTATAGATATATCACAGAATTTTGAATTATCTTTAGATAATGATACCAAGATTGATTTCTGTTTTAGTAAATCTTCAATTTTGATAATCTACATAGAATGGTCCTAGAATTCTCAGGAATCTATCCCAGTGTACAGAGTACTCCAAAGGACTGGCACATTATTACATATTCGCTTAATTTGTAAATGCCCAGATATCTTCTGGAATTGGTAAATTGAAATATACCAAAAGCCATATGTTTTTTAAGGTATAATACTTTTTATTCCTGTGTTTTAAAGCATGAAAGCATCCCTATGCTTATAATGTTTAAATAGCTTAGAATTTCCATAGGGGTTAGGTCTGTGTGTGTGTGTGTGTGTGTGTAATGTAAGATTCAAGCTGTTTTTTTGTTTGTTTGTTTGTTTGTTTGTTTGTTTGTTTGGGTTTCTTGGTACTGGGTATTAAACCCAGGGGCATTCTACCTCCAAGCTATACCTCCAGCCTTATCTTTTATTCTTTCTATTTTGAAACAGGGTCTCACAAGTTAAAAGAGGTTAAGTCACTTTCTCAAGAAAACACAGGCAGCAAGCAGCAAGCAGCAAGGCAGGGTCTATACTGAGTCTCATAAATTTCAAAGACTGTTTTAAACTTTTACTGCAATCCAAAACTACAGTATTATTTGATTTGCAGTAATAATTCATTCTTTGCTTTTTTTTGTTGCTGTTGTTTTTTTTTTTTTTTTTTTTTTTTTTTTTTTTTTTTTGCGGTACTGGGGATTGAACTCAGAGGCATTCTACCTCCGAGCTACACGCCCAGCCCTATCTTTTATTCTTTTTATTTTGAAACAGGGTCTCACTAAGTTGTGGAGTGCCTCACTAGGTAGCTGAAGCTGGCCGCGAACCCGGATCCTCTGGACTCAGCCTCCCAAATGCTGGGATTACAAGCGTGTGCCACCACGCCCGGCAAAGTATAATTTTGATTACCCTGTCATATAAGGTTAGGAAAATATAAATTCTTACCCTATTCCATTAATAGGCATCAACTTTCTGCCAAAAATAGGTTAGAAATGTACTAAGTTCTCTCTTATGTAAATAAATAAATAGAAATAAAATTTTCAACAGAAAACCGAATTTTCTAAATCTTTGTTCAGATATCTAAGTCATTTCTAATATAAATAAATACAAAGTAATATGATATAATTTATGAGCAAGTAATTAAAATTTTGTCTTAAGGCAATGATTCTTAAACTTTAATATGTATATGGATGAACTGGAGGTCGTGTGTGTGTGTGTGTGTGTGTGTGTGTGTGTGTATGTGTGTGTGTATGTGTGTGTGTGGTACTGAGGATGTGTTATAGTTAGATATAGAAAGTCTCCTGAAGAGCTCATGTAATTAATTCATGAGGGCTGTAATCTCATCAGTGGATAAATCCAGTGTGACTCTCTGACCTCCATGATGTCACAGCAGAGCCTCGAATGTGCATGCTTTCTCTTTCTCTCTCTCTCTCTCTCTCTCTCTGTCTCTCTCGCTTTCTTCCTGCCACCTTGTCCTGAGCTCTGTACATTCTGGCCTCACATGAACTGAACCCGAGATCTCCAGAAAACGGAGCAAATAAATTTTCCTTCCTATAAGTTGTGTGGTCAGTTGGATTATATCAGAGAGAATGTTGACTGAGACTGGATGGAACCCAGAGGCATTCTACCTCCCCTAGTCCTTTTTTTTGTTGTTGTTGCTTTGAATCAGGATCTCACTAATTTGCTGAGAACCTTGCTAAGTGGCTGAGGCTGGCATCAAACCTGCGATCCTCCTGTCTCATCTTCCCAAGTACTGGAATTATAGGCATGCACCACCACAGATTAATTCAGTAGGTCAAGTGTGGAGCTGGTCCAGTGACTAACTTGAGTAATAAGGCCTTAAAGTTTTTCTAGTGTCATAGTATTTGGAATTTTCATTGATACTTCAGAAACTTTAAAAAAAATCTCTTGAAATTTATTCTACTTTATTAAGGACTTTATGGTTTGAAAAGGTGTACTATGTGTTGAGATTATTATTATTATTATTATTATTATTATTTTTTTTTTTTTACGGTACTAGGGATTGAACTCAGGGGCATTTTACCTCTGAGCTATACCCCCAGCCCTATTTTTTATTCTTTATTTTTAAACAGTGTCTCACTAAGTTGCGGAGTGCCTCACTAGGTAGCTGAAGCTGGCTGCAAACCCAGATCCTCCAGTCTCAGCCTCCCAAATGCTGGGATTACAAGCATGTGCCACCACGTCCAGCTTGTGTTGAGATTATTTAAATTTTTTTTTAAATTTTTTTTGTGTGTGATGCTGGGGATGAAACCCAGAAACTCCTGCATGCTAGGCAAGCACTTCACCACTGAGCTATATGCCTCCGGCCCCTACAAATACTTGGAACATACACAGTCTTATAATTGTCAAGGTAAGGGAAGTTAGTTGCACAAATAATATCTAATTATGTAATGGTCACTTCTCTCTAGACAAGTTAATGTCAAGTAAAATTGAAAATATGAAAGCATGATACCTTCCTCTTTTGCTATGCTTAGAAAACTATATCAATTTCCCATGATCTCCATCATGTTAGTTCATTCTCTTGATGGGAAGAATGTCTTCCCTTAATTTTTTTTTTTTTTTGTACTTGGGAATGAACCCAGGGGCATTCTACATGCCCAGACCTTTTATTTTTATTTTAAAACAGAGTCTCACTAAGTTACTGAGCATTTCACTCAGTTGTGGAGGCTGGCCTTGAACTTGTAATCCTCCTGTATCAACCTTCTAAGTACTGGGATTACAGGCTTAAGCCACCACACCTGTCTTCTTCTCTTAATTTTTGGTTGAAAATATGTTCATTAATTCAGGTTACTATGATAAATATAAAATACAGATGATATGCAAATACACAAATATATATTTAATTCTAAATATCTGTAATTGGGCTTCAATTTTGATGTACAAATTGTTTTCTCTCACTTGCAAAACAAATGAGAAAAGGTATTTCATCTTAATGTGAAGTAAATTTTAGTTGTTTAAAACATTCAGGATCAGCCGGGTGTGGTGGCACATACCTGTAATCCCAGTAATTAGGAGGCTGAGATAGGAGAATCACAGGTCAAGGACAGCCTCATTAACTTAGTGAGACTCTCGGCAACCTAGCGAGACCCTGTTTCAAAATAAAAAATAAAAAGAGTTGCCGGGCGTGGTGGCGCACGCTTGTAATCCCAGCATTCAGGAGGCTGAGACCAGAGGATCCGGGTTCGCGGCCAGCCTCAGCTACCTAGTGAGGCACTCCGCAATTTAGTGAGACCCTGTTTCAAAATAAAGAATAAAAACTAGGGCTGGGGGTATAGCTTGGAGGTAGAATGCCTCTGAGTTCAATCCCCAGTACCGCAAAAAAAAAAAAAAAGAGGGTGTATTGAGGGTGTAGCTCAGAAGTAGATGTTCCTGAGTTCAATCCCTAGTACCATACACACACACAAAATTGGAATCATTTTATGTACTTTTATAGCCTTTCAAAATGCTTGATAAATTGCTAGTTGAAAAACAAATCAAAATCTAAAGTAGTATGAAATACCAATAGCAACCAGATATCGTCCATGCAAGATATGACTCATTTGCTTTGATAAAAAAGCAGAAGATTAAAAATTAAATATATAAACTACATGTGGTGGCACACACCTGTAACCTCACTACTAGAGAGGCTGAAACAAGAGGATTACAGCTTCAATGACAGCCTCAACAACACATCAAGACTCTCAGCAATCAGTGAGGCTCTGTTTCAAGAACAAAAAAGATTTAAAAAGGACTGAAGGTAGAGCTCAGAGGTAGAGTGTCCTTAGGTTCAACACCCAGTACCACAAAAAAAAAAAAAAAAAGAAAAAGAAAGAAAGAAATGCATTAGCATTTTGGTAGACTGAGTAAAGAAGATCACCCTCAGGAACTGTGAATGGGCCCAAATAAAACCAAAGGGTGGAGGGAGTGTGAAATCACTCTTTCTACTTGACCTTGGGCACCATTACCCCTTATTCTTGGGCCTTTGTACTAGGACTAGGACTTATACTATTGGCTCGTCTGCTTGGTAGGCCTTTGAGCTTAGACTAGAGTACACCAGCAGCTTTATTGGACTTCCAGCATGCAAATGGTTGATCATGGAACTTCTCTCTTTTATAATAGTGTGAACTAATCCCTCATAAGTTTTGCTCTGTATATATTTCATTGGTTTTGTTTCTGTGTAGAATCCTGACTAATACACCATTGTATTTGGAAAATATATAACATCTTAGATTTCACAACTAGAGAGGAATTTTTCTCAGAGTCATACCTAGAGGCTTAGCTCTATCTAATTTACATGATATTTATTTTTTTTTAATTTTTATTTATTTATTTTTGCGGTACTGGGGATTGAACTCAGGGGCATTCTTCCTCCAAGCTACACCCCCAGCCCTATTTTTTTATTCTTTATTTTGAAACAGGGTCTCACTAAATTGCAGAGTGTCTCACTAGGTAGCTGAGACTGGCCACGAACCCAGATCCTCTGGTCTCAGCCTCCCAAATGCTTGGATTACAAGCATGGGCCACCAGGCCTGGCTTACATGATATTTAAATGAGACAGTGGACTTTAGATTTTTGCATTGATGCTGGAATGAGTTAAGACTTCTAGGGATCCTAGGGATAGAATTAATATATTTTGCATATGAGAAGGACAGGAATCAGGGTGGGTGATGCCAGGAGCAAAAGGCTCAGTGTATATGCCTTCCTACAATTCATATGTTAAAATTCTAATCCCCATTGTTTTGTTATTTGGCAACATAAGAAAAGACACATGTTCAAAAGTGGCTAGGCAAGGCAATTTTACTTTTTGCAAAAAGGGATCCTGCCATCAATAAAGTCAGGCGTTCAGGAACAACATGGAGGAAAATTTCTGGGTATTTTATTTTCTGCACAGGGTTTCTGTGCTGTGCTCCTAGCTGTACAATCTTTACACCATTGGCTGAAGAGGATGCTGGGGGAGGGGTTGCCACTCAATTTCCAAGAAACACTATCTTCACAAAAAATATAAGCACACACAAGGTTACACAATGGTAGTTTTACAAAATGGAACTTAAGTCAAGCTATTTCTTTGATAGAAAAGACCTAATTATATTCTCACAAGAGTACACTTAGAAGATGGATGTCTATGTGTTGCGAGGTGACCCACAGAGACACACCAGACTCCATTTGTGCCAAAGAGGTCACTTTATTTACCGGCTGCCAGCTGGCAGGGACAAGCAGCCTACAGGCCTTCTCATGGAACTTTGGTGTAGGCCAGTTTTATACCCTTTGGTTACAGAGTTGGGGTATGGAAAATCATTGCATTGTTTTACAAATCAGGTGCTTAGGACTCACAGCTTATCTTATTTAGAAAGCTAATAGCAATTAACATTCCTTTTTACATACTGGTTTAGTTCCTTTTTGTCCCTCGGACCTTTAGTCAAAGAGGGCCAGGAGAACTTGCCTAAGACTTTTACCAAAAAATGGATACATGCTGTTTTATATGAACCAGAAAAGTGGGCACTCACCAGCCCCGAAATCTGGGACTTCCCAGCCTCCTGAACTGTGAGAAATTTCTGTTATTTATAAGTCACCCAGTCTATGGTATTGTGTTACAGCAGCCCAAACAGGCTAATTACTTACTATTTGAATTATACCTCACCTATTTTTTATAAATAATATGATGGAGGGAGGTGTGGTGGTGCATGCCTGTTATCCAGTACTAAGACAGGAGGAGCACAGGTTTAAGGCCAGCCTGGGCAACTTTAGCAAGCAACTTGGTGAGACCCTGTTTTATAAAACAAAAAATAAAAAGGGCTAGGGGTGAAAAGGGCTGGAGGTGTAGCTCTGAGGGGGGATCGCTTCTGGATCCAATTCCTAGTACTGATGTAGGACAGAAGGAATAAAATTTAGGCAGAAAGGAGACATTGAGGGGGGAAGGGAAAGATAGTTTTAAAATCTGAAGAGTTCTAGCTGACCCCACCCTATAGGGTGTGCTCAATCTTAGAAAAGTCTAAGTGGGCCTCACCTTGTTAATCCCCTGAATCCCAGCCCCCACCGGACACTCAGGGCAAAGGTCAGACCCATCTCAACCTGAGGAAGAGGAGGGCCCAATTTGGACCGCCTACCTGTCGCCCACCAATACCTGGAAGAAGGAGGAGGTCCAGACTTCTTCTGCGCCCACCTCTCGAAAGCCTATAAAAGACGGAGTTTCAGCTCGCTTCGGCCTCTTGGGACCTGGGACGCGCATCTGGCCAGGAAGATGCCTGCTCACCCGTTTTTCTCCCCTTTTCCTTATTTTTCCTAAATAAATTCCTACTTTTTTGTTCCTAAATGGCACGTGTTAAAATTCTTTTTTTCACGGAAGCCAAGGACCCACATGTGGGACCGGGTTATCCCACAACAGTACCACAAAATGAATGAATGAATGAATAAAGGTTTGCATTAAAAGTATATAGTAACCTACCTCCTCATATATCTAGTTGGTAAAAGGGAAAAAAAAATAAGAGCCACAAAAAGAATGGGGTTAGGGAATAACAGCAGAAATTACCAGAGTTTTGTTCAGAAGTGAGCTTTGAGCCGTTAAGGAGCACATTAATGAACCAAGATTGTTGCATTCTCCCAGCTTTGGAGATTGTTCAGTACTGCATTTGTTGAACCCTGAGTTCAGTAATCTTGTATAGATTGAGCAGAGAGCACAGGCTGTGCAGCAGCTCAGACCTTTAAAACCCAATGCCTTTCCTAGCTATCAAATTCTGCACTAATTTCACCTATTTGGCTATACCACGTAGTATAGTAGATGAAATGGGAATTGTGTAGTTTGCCTAGCATAACATGACATGCAAAGTAGGTTTCCTCCCTTTAGATCTATTAAACATATATGCGACCTGATTTTTTTTTTTTTTTTTTTTTTTTTTTTTGCAGTACTGAGGATTGAACCCAGGGGCATTCTACCTTGGCGCTACACCCACAGACCTATTTTGTATTCTTTAGTTTGAAACAGGGTCTCACTAAGTTGCAGAGGGCCTCACTAGGTAGCTGAGGCTGGCCGCGAACCCGGATTCTCCAATCTCAGCCTCCCAAGTACTGGGATTACAAGCGTGCGCCACCACGCCCGGCTTGACCTGATATATTTTGCTGTGAAAATTATACCCTGTTTCAAACAGAAACCTTACTTGGGTAGAAAACTTCCCTTCTGAAATAATATGTGTTTAAAAGACCAACAATTAAGCCAGTGTGCTGTTGCACACCTACAATCCCAGAACTTGGGAGGTTAAGACAGAAGGAACACAAGTTTGAGGAAAACTCAGTCAACGTAGGGAGCAACCTAGCAAGACCCTGTTTCTTTTTTTTTTTTTCTTGGTGGCACTGTTATGGGGTGTCGCGATCGCCTTCTTGTTGGGTCCTTGGTATTCGTGATAAAAAGAATTTTAACACGTACCAGTCAGGAACAACAGGCAGGGTTTTCTTTCAGGAACTCGAAGGGAAACAGGAAAGGGGAGGGTAAGGCATGGAGCAGGAGGGCAAACTGCACACATCAGGGAGGTGAGTCGACAAAAGAAGAGACGGCCTCTTCGTCTGGGCCCTTTTTTATCCCAGGAGGACGGGCACGGGAAGGGTTTGGATCCTCTTCTTCCTCAGATTCAGGTGGGCGATAGGTGGTCAGATGGGCGCGGAAATTGCAGGTGGGGGCAGGACTTCCGGAGATTAGGGCGTGGGCCTCAGGTGGAGGCAGGATTTCCTAAGAAAAAAAAAAATTCAAGGGGTGGAGTTAGCTTAACTCTCCAGATTTTATTTATTTTTTTTTTTTTTATTTTTTTTTTTTTGCGGTACTGGGGATTGAACTCAGAGGCGTTCTACCTTCGAGCTACACCCCCAGCCCTATTTTTTACTCTTTATTTTGAAACCGAGTCTCACTAAGCTGCGGAGTGCCTCACTAGGTAGCTGAGGCTGGCCGCGAACCCAGATCCTCCGGTCTCAGCCTCCCGAATGCTGGGATTACAAGCGTGCGCCACCACGCCCGGCTCTCCAGATTTTAAAAACTATATTTTCCTGGATCCTCCCAATACCATCCTTCCTACCTAACTTTTTCGCTTCCTAGCCTACCTTATCATTTCCCCCCCTGAGACTTTTGGTCCCTTAATCTTAAGGGGTTGCCGAAGGAGGAAGGTCTGACTTCTGTAACTTCTTTGAAGCTGACAAGGGGGCGTTGACCCTGCCTATTCAGGGACCGAAAGTCTTCCCCTAACTGATCTAAAGGAGGTAAGGGGAGGTCAGGCCTTTCCGTTGGCTGCTGAACTATCATCCTCTGATGTTCTGGAATAGAAGGCATAAACATAGGATACATTAGTCTTAAATAACAGCAAACCAAACAGCAGAAAAGTATGCTGATGCAAAGTATACCAGCCAAGAGAAGGAAAAATCCATTCCATTTAGATATTAACCAATTACTCTCTGGAAAGGAAAACATCCACCAAGATAATGTGGATGGATTGGAAGTGGGTGTTGGCCCCCAAATCCAGCAGTAACTTTTTATAGCATCTGTGACATACTGCTGTAACCAATCCAGGAAAAAGTTTGCTTCTCCCTGGAGAACCATGTAAAAATTAGGAGACAGATAAGTCTATTCAGGATAGGCATAATGAGGTTATAGGGCAAATCACGAGAATGTAACTTATCCTGATCCAGTCTTCTTGAATAGTACTCTTAAATCTTCCAGAGGCTCACAGGAGTAGCGTTCACAGGTCTCTTTGGCATCTGGAGGTTTACTGCCAGTTTTAGATCCTTGGTCCTGCGAAGCCTCAAGAAGGACAGGTTTAATTCTAGACATATGAATCCAGGAATTGTGTCCCTGTAGCTTAACAGCTGTGGGAGTGTTAAGAAGAACCTGGAAGGGACCCTTCCATTTTGGGAGAAGCTGATCTGTGGGTGAGTCCTTTTTCCAGGTTTTTAGTAGGACGTAGTCACCTGGTTGTACTTTTGCCAGGTATGTCGAATTATCAGGAGTTGGAAGAATTTTATTTCCATATTTCAATAAAGCATTTTGTACTTGCCCTAAATTAATCATATATTTAATCATCTCCTGTGTCTTAGGATCAGTAACAGGATCTGAGGTTAAGAAAGGTCTCCCATAGAGCATTTCATAAGGACTCAGTTGGAGAGAGGTTTTAGGAGCAATTCTAATTCGTAATAGAGCAATGGGCAGTAGGCGTAACCAGGGCTCTGAGGTCTCCTGACATAGCTTTCCCAAGGTGGTCTTAATCTGTAAGTTAGCCCTTTCTACTTTTCCTGATGACTGAGGATGCCAGGAACTGTGGAGATAGTAAGTTATGCCCAGAGCTCGTGAAATCTCCTGCGTTATTTTTGAAATAAAAGAGGGCCCATTGTCACTTTGGAGTGACCTGGGGAGTCAAAATCTAGGAATAATTTCCTTTAATGCCTTAACAACTTCTTGGGCCTTTTCTGTCCGGGCAGGATATGCCTCTATCCACCCAGAAAACATATCAGCAAAGACCAAGAGATACTTATATCCTTGGCATGGGGGCATCTGGGTGAAATCTATTTGCCAATCTTCTCCAGGGAAT